>JAQGBD010000169.1:0-43017 GCA_034698165.1 Punctoribates punctum
CGCCTCCACTCAACGCCTCCACTCAACGCCTCCACTCAACGCCTCCACTCAACGCCTCCACTCAACGCCTCCACTCAACGCCTCCACTCAGAGCCAGGAGTGGAAGTCTTTGTCGGATCTGTTTTAGGATCGTAGGGATCAACAGTTATTTTGAGTGCTTTGCAGAGGAGAGTCATCACATTGTCGACAAAGTCGTGAACCACCAGATCTGCCCGACTGTCGAATTTGGTCGGCTGTAAGTTAATGATCACAAGTCGGCCCTTATTTAGCTTTTGTGTGAGCAAAGGGAGAGAACCGGCCGGTTCTATCTGTAGGGTTGTCCCCAAACAAATGGCTAAATCGCATTCCCGTGAATACTTGTCCGCGTATTTGAGCTCATCTTTAGGGAGGTCCTGATCCCAGTCCAGAATAGTGTCTGTTATGAATCCACGACAGGGTCGGCTTCTTCGGAGGCAACTGATATTTGATACCTTGAGTCCCATCGTCTGACTGGGAGTCTGACGAATGAATCTGGACTTGCATTGAGTGCATTGGTCTAAGAAGAAGTTCCCGTGAAGTTCCGATATATTCCGGCGCCGGACGTTTCCCTTAAGGAATAATCCGTCGATATTCTGACTGACTATAAAACGGATTAACTTTGACTTAATTAAAGCCTTCAAAATCATATGAGTTTGTGTCGGTTGACAGTCACTGAACGATATCGAAGTGGACTCCGATTTAATGCCTTTCTTTTCTTGAGTCCAAATACCATTCGGACCCCTAAGACATCAAAAGACAAATAATTGATTTGTCGCTCAAAATGATAACAAATTTGTTATCTCAAGAAATTTAATTTGTTTGCAATTATTTTCTTGAGTGAAATCAAGAGCAGAGATACCAAAACAAGTGATAAGAAAAGAATGAGCAAGATCACTTCTATTTTGGTTATTAATCATAACTTATTATTCATTAGAATTTTAATCATTCAATAGATTGAAATTAATTTAAACAAAGAAAGAAAAGGTTTAAATTTGTGATCAATTGGGACTAAACTGGAAGTCTATGTCTCAACAAATTAGGTGTTTCTTCATTAGATTGCATTCACTGATGAGAGAGAGTTTGGTTACCACTAAACCTCTTAAACTCAGTACACGTGTCGACCAAAGCATTAACTAATCGATAAACTCAAGAGTTTTGCTTAAAGTTTGTCTTTTTAACTAAATTTGATTAGAATTTAAAGTAATGTCAGAGACTTTGGGCTAAAATCTTGAATCTATGGTAAATGTCGTCAATTCAGACCTAAAGTCAGGAATTCCTGCAGAAGTGCTGATTCCGGCGCCACAATAAACGACAGCACATTTGGATTGAATCAACCATTTGGCCAACAGTTCCACTTTTGACTCCACCGACTCTTTGTCTTCAAATATCTGAATAAATTTTTTAATTTTTTTTAGGAAAGCCAATGAAGTGATACCTCATTGAGACCACAAACGCCTTTATTCTGGTAATCAGACAAACCATTGGCGTAATTGGCGGACATATTACATGTGTTTACTATCGATAAGAAACAGATCTGATAACTAATAACCGGATTAATTGAATTTAAAATTTGTTTATTTTATGTTTATTTACATTAATTAAGACTTCAATTCAAGTCATGAGTTATTATTTTTACGTCAGTTATAGTCCTCACAAACATTATGTCACAAGAATTTGAGTCCCCTTTACATGAATTTCAGATAAGTTTGAGATAAAAGTCAGACACAAATCAAAAGCAAAATCTCCGAAAAGTGAGACGTATTTTGTGAATGTCTCAGTCAATGACATACAAAGAGTGGAAGAATTTTGTAGACATTGATTGTGAGCCAATCGATAGGTTTTCCACCAAATTGTTGAACAAATTATTTATTGTAATCAACGCTTCAATTAATTGGATTAAAATATAGTCTGAGTTCAGACTCTTCTCAGTTATGAAATAAATAAACAATAATTTCACTCAAATTAGACAATAATTTGATTTATTTTGCCTTTTATTTTGTCTCAGTATTAGTTGGCCTTAAAGTGTGGCACTTCTTCTCTTATATTTTTATTGATAAATATGTCCGAACCCAAAGTGAACGAATCGGACACGAGTGAGGCCACTGACACTCGACGAGTGTCCAATTCGGAGAGCGATGACCAAGGTCAACTCCCTGATGACCCCATCGAACAGTTGAAACAATTGGAAAAACTGATATCTGAAGCAAAAGAATACGATTCACAACAAAAAGTGTCTTTCAATGGCAACCAAATGCTCAACGATTTGTTGGACAGACCTATTGATCCCAATAATGACAGTAATCAGAATGAAAGCCACGAAGAGATTGAAGACGAAACAGAGCTCATCGATGAAGCCTTGGATGAAGTCGCAGATGAGGAACAAAAGCGGGGCCTTAAGAGGACTATCGATGAAGAAGCGGAAGGAGATGACGAAGAGTCAGACGAAGAAGAAGAGGAAGAATTGAAAACTAATTCCAAAGGAGAGAAGAGTCCCAAAGTCTCGAAGAGTCAGAGGACTAGAAATACGAACAGTTCTTCGAAAAAGAAAAAGAAGAAAACAAATCCAAACTTAAGAAAAAACATTAAATCGATTTTAACGGACAAAGAATTGGATAAAGAGACACAATTGGCCCGAAAGGAAGAGGAGGAGAGGATCGCCCGACAGCGGGAACGCTCACAACAGCGGTGGCAGGAGATGCAGAACAGACAAATGCAGTCTCTCTTTGGAAGTCCTCTCAATTCAATGCCTAATAATATCAATGCTTTGAATCAAAGGTTTTATTCATTGTTTTTATTTAAATTATTTTTCTAACGAAATGATGTTTGGATCAGATTCGCAGAAATTCCAGACGAAGTTCTTCTCAGTAGTGATGAAGAAGAGGAGAAAAAGAATTCTTTCGTCGAGTCTTTGCTCAGACAGAAGAGAACCGAAGAAGTGATAGACTTGTCGTCCGGCGAAGAGGACTCGTCTGACAACAAAAGGCCAGACTTCACTCCAGGCATTAATTTAGATTACAATATGACCGATGCTTACGATGACGACGACGTCTCGATAATCGGTTGCACCGAAATTCAAAATTTTGAGGACCAAAACAATTGTGGTTCGCATACCGACGACAGTCTTAATATAGCCGATGCTGAGGGACGAGTCCTAATCAATGTGGGCCACCCTCCAGAGGATCCGGATATTTACTTAGCCCCACAAATCACCAAAAGAGTTAAACCCCACCAAATAGGAGGCATTCGTTTTTTATATGAGAATGTCGTCGAATCTCTGGAGAGGTATAAGAAAACCCCCGGTTTTGGTTGTATTCTCTCCCATTCCATGGGTTTGGGCAAAACAATGCAGGTATGGCTCAAACCACTAATCTCTCAAACAATTCTCTCAAACGACTAACGCTTTGTTCTTCAATCGCAGGTCATATCATTCGTAGACTTATTCCTTTCCCATACGGGCGCCAAATATGTGTTATGTATTGTCCCGATTAATACTCTTCAGAATTGGATCAATGAATTCAATATGTGGTTACCCGAAGAGGGATCCATCGACAAGTATTTCAGGAAGAATGAGACCAACGAAGAAGTGAAGTACAGAACATTCAAAGTGTTTGCCATAAATGAGGCCAAAGCGATGACCGCGAGAGCCAAACAGATCCTGACGTGGCGTAAATTCGGTGGAGTTCTCCTCTTAGGCTATGAAATGTACAGAATATTGACGTCCGTTAATAAAAACAAGTCTAAGAAAGACGAAGACATTGATCCAAAAGTTTTGGATCGGATCAACAGTGAGGTGAAAATGGCGTTAATAGATCCGGGACCTGATCTGGTGGTTTGCGATGAGGGACATCGCATAAAGAATTGCAATGCGGCCACCAGTCAGGCACTGAAGAACATTAAGACCAGACGTCGTATAGTTTTGACGGGTTATCCCCTGCAGAACAAACTGATGGAGTATTGGTGCATGGTCGATTTTGTCAAACCCAACTATTTGGGTCAGAAGAGTGAGTTCACAAATATGTTCGAACGGCCGATCACTAACGGCCAGTGTTTGGACTCTACCCCTCACGACCGGCAAATGATGAAATACCGAGCGCACGTGTTGTATACCATGCTCAAAAGCTTTGTCCAACGGTTTGTTTTCAATTTAACCTAATTTTTATCCAATTAATTATTGCTTTGTTTTGCAGTCGAAGTCATTCAGTATTAAAGAAAGCGCTTCCGGATAAACACGAATACGTTATTATGTGTCGGATGACTAAAATCCAAAAGGACTTAATGCTCGCCTTTTTGGACACCGCTATCAGAGACCCAGACGCCATCGGGACAGTCAAGGGTCGCATCTCAACGCTGACACTGTTTGCCGTCTGTTGCAAAGTATGGAACCATCCGGACGTTGTCTACGACATTGTCCGTCAGGGTATTGTCACCGATGACCTCGATCTCGAATTTCCGGCCAAAAACAATCGAAATCAAGTGAAGAACAATCGTAGGAAAAAAGTAACCAACGGTTCGACATCTAATGCAGAACCGATGGATGAGATGACAATCAATCCCTTAAATGATATCCCAAACCATTTATTCGAAACCCCATTACGTAATCAGAGGAATGACGGCGTTCTTGACTTCTCGTGGGCTGAAGACTTACTCTCCAGTTATACTCCGGGTCTTATTGAAAACTCATTCAAAATGGTGTTATTATTCGAAATAATTGCTGAAAGTATGGCAGTCGGGGATCGTCTGCTTGTCTTCAGTCAATCCCTGTTAACACTTGACTTAATCGAAAGATTTCTTCAGTCGAGAGATGTGCCCAAAACAAGAACCAAATGGTGTAAAAACCAAACCTATTATCGTTTGGACGGTTCCACGTCTTCTCACGAAAGGGAGAAATATATCAATTTATTCAATAACACAGATTCTGCGCATCTGTTCCTTATATCGACGCGAGCGGGAAGTCTCGGCATTAATCTAATCGGTGCCAATCGTATAGTTATATTCGACGCCAGTTGGAACCCCTGTCACGACGCTCAGGCAGCCTGTCGTATATACCGCTACGGACAGGTATTCATACCTTTATTTTAGGCTAATCTAAACGTTGTATCCTTTCTTCAGCCGAAACCCTGTTTTATATATCGATTGGTTTGCGATAATTCGTTGGAAAAGAAGATATACGACCGACAGGTCAACAAACAGGGAATGGCTAACAGAGTGGTCGACGAACAGAACGTTGAGGCGAACTTCACGTGGAAGGAAATCCACTCTCTTTTGGATGACTTACATAAGATCGTTGAGCCTCCCGTTGAGGTCTACGGCGAAGAAAAGTTATCGAAATTCAGCGATGAATTGATTAAAAAGATTTGCATTAAATTCAATGGTTGTATAACTCGTCTGCCTTTCGAACACGAAAGCCTTCTTCTCGACCGAAAGGAACAGAAACTGAGTTTAGCCGAGAAGAGGATGGCTTACGGCCAGTACCAGGAGGCCAAACGGCTCGGACCAAACCGGCATAACATGGATTACGCACATGCATTGGCAGCGATGAGGAATCACATGAGTTCACGAAACCTTTCATATCCTTATCCAATGCCGTATAACATGTCTTCACTCCTTCCCTCACAAATGACGCCAAACCCCAATTACCCCAACAATAATATGCCCAACAATATGTCCAATAATATGTCTCAATATCCCGATGTTTCTCAACCCCTTCCTCCATATCCGCCTCCAGCGAGAGGTCAGCCTTCGACTCAGTTCATGAACTACGAGTCAATAGCGGAAACACTCGTCAAAAATGGCAATACTGTTAAGAAAGTGAAGATTCCCAATGACCTGAACATCACTGTCGGACCAAACAGTTCTGTAACCATCAAAAAGGGAGAGGAAGTTATGGTTATTCAGACACAGAAAGGATTATATCTGCGAACCAGTGATGGAAACATAATTTCCATTAAAAACAATAACAATCCGTTTGGATCTCAACCTTTCAACTCATTTACGCCGATCTCTAAACTTAATAAAGACTCGTTTGGAGTGAGTTCTCAGATCTTAATCCCTTTTATCCTTAAATTTATTGAACTTTTTATTTTTATAAACAGATAATTCAACCGAATCTTCAGTGTGGGGGCACTGTTTGTGTGACGCCCTCTCACTCAAGAGCTTCTTCAACGGTCTCTCACCCGCCAGAAGTGGTCCAACTGAGTGATGACGAGGAAGAGTGCATCGGAGAGCAGCCATCCATCCAAACCGTAGACAACTCATTAG
Source organism: Punctoribates punctum (assembly GCA_034698165.1). Taxonomy (NCBI): domain Eukaryota; kingdom Metazoa; phylum Arthropoda; class Arachnida; order Sarcoptiformes; family Punctoribatidae; genus Punctoribates; species Punctoribates punctum. The sequence goes on from JAQGBD010000169.1 coordinate 6,277, forward strand.
AAAAGACACAAAATATAAGCACTGCATCCGAAGAGTCGGTTGTGACCAACGGTTCATCCGATGCTTCAGTTTCTGTTAGCGATCACAACGAGTCAACGGCGCCCACCTCTGCATTCGGGTCAACAACTGAATCGTTTTTTGATTCTACGGCTTCGACAACGCCTTCACAACTGAACAACAGTTCAATGAGTTTGGAAGCCCTCGAAATCTAATAATTACTTAATTAGTTATCAAATTATTTGTAAATATTTATTAATTCGTATTTAAAACTAATCCAAAAATATGTTTATTTTGTAATTGAATCACATTTTTAATGGTTATATAAATTATAAATTCGTAGAAATCGCAGGACTTATGTCTTATAAGTTATATATTATATTAAATCTTATTTTAATCGATAGAAAAAGGAAAACAATTTTTGAAATTATTGTAAATTAAAACAAAATTACTTTCAATTATAAAAACAATAATTTAATTGAATTATTTATCAATCAATTCGATTAAAAAACACTTTTTGTGATCAAATTACTAATGATTTGTCAAAAGGAGATCCGAGAAGCGATCCCTAAAGGCTTTTAGCGACTAATTAGTCCTTCGGTTAGTCCTCAATGACAACTTCAGGGACAATATCACCAGATTTCATGAGTTATGAATAAACAAGTTTTTTCGGCCAAAAATTTCCCTTCGGTTGAAATGAGTGAATCAGTGGTGTCCACCGGAGTTATGACCACTTTTTCGATTATAAAATTCCAATATGACCTTGATTATTCTAGGCTTAATTAGCGAATATAAGTTTTGATTTGTGTCTGGCAATAATTGGTCAATTCTGTTGTCTAAAAAGTTGAATAGTCTGGTCTAAAACGGGATTCCTTTCAATTTATTGGAGTATATTTGACAACTGTTGGCAACTCTTCTCAATATATTTATAGAATTTATGAATTTCATCATTTCATGAATTGTTAATCAATTTTATGACAATTTAAGTGCGAAATACTTTTACCACTCTTTCTATTTCTTAAATACCTTTCATTATTCCGTATTATATTATATTTGATTTATTCAATAATTATTTTCTATTGAACAGAGTTATGGAGAGATATAATAGAAGAGGTAATACCAAAAATATGTTGAATAAGAATTAATTGGCCTGGTCTACTTTATGAGGACCCCTAAAGCGGCAGATATCGATCGGAGACATTGCCTTCAGAAGCTTCGAAGTAACGAACGGGGATTCTATTTACCAGGTAACATTTGTAACATTAAAAACAAGTTGTTTTCAAATATACGGATAATTTTTTTTGTGTTGTCATTTAAATCTGTTTATTGTTTACTTAAAATTAAATCCCGTGATAAGAGTTACCAATCAATTGAAAAAATGGTCTCTGAAACTACTCTCTGGTCCCACAAATGACATTCCCCTTAAATTTATAACTAAATGATTGGACAGTCCTGTTGTCGGTGAGATTTTGATTGGGATATACTGTTATCAGCAGATATTCAGGTCATTAAGACATTCCTCTTATGAAATAAACATAAATTAGAATCTAATCATAAAACGAAAATTCAAGAAAAAAAATTGACAGAAAAATAAATTTCGAAAGAATTTCATTTAAAACTAGTTTTCAGTTTTTGTCGAAGAATTTGAGGGCTTTTCGTCGAGACCTCAGTTTTAATGAAGTGCAGGACTTTTGCCAAAAGTTATTAATCGGCAGAACTTCGAACCAACAGTTAGTTTAGTATTTCTTAAGTAAAGTGTCATTAATTTGATTACAATGAACGGAGTCATCGAAACAGAGAGCTTAACAGTAATTGATTTTTGTTCCAAGTTTATATCAAGCTATAAAACTCAATCAATTTAATGCATTTTAGTATTTATCTGGATTTGGCAATGAATTTTCGAGCGAGGACAAACGTTGTCCCAATTCACTACCTAAAGGACAGGTACTTTTGTATTATTCAATTTAAATTGTTTTCGCGCCAATTATAATAATCTAATTATTACGTGAAGAACACCCCTCAAGTCTGTCCCTATGGTCTGTATGCGGAACAGATGTCGGGCACAGCATTTACAGCACCGCGAGAACAGAATAAGCGGACGTAAGTCAATAAAAGTAAATCATTTGGAGTTTCAAATAATATTAAAGCAATTGAAAACTCAGTTGGTTTTATCGGATCCGACCCTCAGTACTTCACACACCCTTCAAGAAGTATGAGTCGAGTAATGTTCACAACAATTGGGACCAAATAGAGCCCACACCCAATCAATTGCGTTGGAATCCATTTAAGTTTCCGTCGGCTGATAGTAAAGTCGATTTTGTCGACGGACTTAATACTATTTGCGGCGCCGGAGACCCCCGTTCACGGAGTGGAATGGCTGTCCATATCTATGCCATCAATAGTTCGATGAAAGACAGATGTCTTTATAACTCTGACGGAGACTTCCTTATTGTTCCCCAAACGGGAATATTATTGATTACCACAGAATTCGGGAAAATGGAAGTAATGCCGAATCAGATCTGTGTTATCCAACAGGGGATGAAGTTCTCAGTCGATGTCACCAAACAGTCCAGAGGTTATGTCCTCGAAGTTTATGACAATCACTTCGTTTTGCCAAACTTGGGACCGATTGGAGCCAATGGTTTGGCGAATCCACGAGACTTCTTAACTCCAGTGGCCTTATATGAGGACAGAGTCTGCGACTATCAAGTCTTCAATAAGTTTATGGGAAAGTTATATAAAGCCGAACAAAAGCACAGCCCCTTCGATGTGGTGTCCTGGCACGGCAACTATGTGCCTTTCAAATATGATCTATCTAATTTTATGGTTATCAACTCAGTATCCTTCGATCACGTGGTCTGTCATTTAATTGAGTTAATCCTTAATAAGATTAAAATTAACCGATAATTGAATTACCGGAATAGGATCCGTCCATTTTCACAGTACTGACCTGTCCCTCCATGAAAGCCGGCACTGCAATCGCCGATTTCGTTATATTCCCCCCTCGTTGGGGAGTGGCTGAGCATACATTCCGACCGCCATATTATCACCGGAACTGCATGAGTGAGTTCATGGGTTTAGTGTTCGGCACATATGAGGCCAAAGAGGGTGGCTTCAGAGCTGGAGGGGCGACCCTTCACTCTATGATGACACCTCATGGACCAGACTTTGATTGTTTCGAAAAGGCAACCACTGCTGAGCTCAATCCTCAGAGAGTGGCCGAGGGAACAATGGTTCGTCAATTTCATAAAACAAGTTTTCAATCTATTAATCGATAAATATTTGAATTTAAAGGCATTTATGTTCGAGAGTTCTCTCAATCTGACGGTCACTGAGTGGGGGCTTAAGTCGTGTCAGACTTTGGATGAGAATTATTACAAGTGTTGGTCTCAACTCAAGAGTCAATTTGATTCCGAAATCACACAAAAATAGATGCAATCGATCAGAAAAGTGATCCAAATCTGGTTTATATGTCTTCTAATTATCCAATTTGTTATCTCATTTGAATATCAATAAATAAAATCAATTTATTTGATTTATTAGACAATTGGTAAATGATCTTGTCTCAATTTTACCAACATAATTAGTTACACGAACATGGTTAATGTCATTAAAACTAGAAAGGTCAAAAGAAAAGAAATTCCATAATGCTTTGAAAGTAAGTTTATTTAAATTGTAATTGATGCATAGAACATCTAATGATCTAGGTAATGATCGAGGCCTTGTTTGCTTGTTTATTTTAAGGACTAATTAAGTCAAACTTATTTCAAATTTTCAACGACTAAATTGATTTTGTTTTAAGTATCGAACCATCTCTTGGAGGCCAATAAGAGAAAGAGATAGGAATGTGAAGTTGAATATGTTCAATATGTTCAAGGTCGTCAACCTTAACAACCAATGTTTGAGTTTGAGAGCTAACAAAGATCACAATTTTCCCTAATATTGAAGATTTCATATTTTATGGCCGCTATTGATGGCTATTAATGGCCAACATTTTGGAGAAATCCTTAAATTCATTTCTAAATTATTAAATGCATTCAATAAAGAGCTCAATCTAAGGACCGACACAACAAGTATTTAAGTTTTACCTAGTTTCAAAATTGATATCATATCAAGTCTTAAAAAGTGATATATTGTCGTGAAATCAACCATTTCTAACGATTGCCCGAAATTCCGAGAATAGATTAATTGCAAAACTGAATATAGTAATTATCAGTGAAAGTTATTAATGGTGTTGAGCTAATAGAACCAGAACATGATGAGCACCAACTAATCCTATTGCAAGAGTGTCGAACATATTTTGTTATCTCTTTTGTGAAAGTATTCAGAAATTCATATAAACAGAGATAAAAATTTGAGATAATATTTAGAACAGAATTAACGGAAGTCATTAAATCAAAAATAATTCAATAAATGAGACAAAAAGTGTTTTTCCTAATGAGAAATAATGAGAAAAAGTCCATTCAATGAGAAGTCTCTCTGTGTTGAGGAAAGCCTACGAAAGTGTGTAAAGTGTGTCGATTTTGTCTACCAATAGTGTCAGCCATTCATTCATTCAAAGCTAGTTTTAAAGGACAGCACAAAAACAATATCCTTTTAAACGCCTTAAATCTTGGATTTACCACTGTTTTGACCATTGAATGTGAACCTGGATCAATTCAACTATTGGCGCCATTCACTGGATATGATCTGAGGTGAGTGTGAACTGAATTAGAAGTGAATTAATGGTTAAACTAGTGGTGTGTTTGTGTACGTGTCTGTCGTCTCGTGTGCTCTACTGATAGCACACATAAACCAATGGAGAGAACAACCATTTCATAGGAGTCTTCCCTTACTTTCCATACTTCCCATAGACTTCTCTTTCTCTTCAGTGAAAAACGATTTAATGAATATTCCTCTCAATTATTAATTATTGTATTTCTATATATTCTTTACTCTCGTTTTTATATTTACTCAGAAGACCAGTGAATATACAATCGATTCAATAGATTAATAGTTCACTAGAAATGAGACTAAACTCTGAACCAATTCTTCGGATTTTTGTTTTGAGGAAAAACTTGTTTTTATTTTAATTTAAATCCAATCGAGTGTTGAGTTGACTCCGAGTTTAACAACACTTTTACTCACAATTTGATGGTTTGTTTGACTTTTAATACTATCTTTAATTAGACATAAATGTGATAATATCTGTAAATAGTTTCACAATTTGTGTAAACAATTATCTCCTGTTTTCACAATTGATTTGAAGGTTTTGTCTCATTCTCTCTCATTTGCAATCAATAAATGCCTTAATTTTCTCAATCAATCCTTTGAAGAGTCTTTGAATTAACAAAATTTGACTCAAAAACTGGTTTAATAACTAATAGATTCACTCAATTGATATCTGAATTAATGGTTATTTTGTAATCAATTTTTAGGTCAATATTGCAATCGATTTGAAGACATTTTTCTCTTTGGATTTCATTCATTGATGTGTTGTTTGTCATTGAGTTGAGCCACAAATCAGACTAAAAATGTGTTCAAAACTACAGATTATTTGCGATTTTTCACTAAATTCAAAGTTAACTGAATTTAGTTGAAATAAAAGTGAAAACAATTATTGATTTGAAATCAATTTAATTGAATTTAAGTACAATTTATTCGTTTGTTATTTAACTTAAAAGACTAACTGAACTACTGATCAGTCTTTAAATATAAGAGACATGTCTTCGAGTCAGACCCGATCACAGGCCAGATGTCTGTCCCCCGTATATCACTCGAATGATGAGCCGAACCGCAAACAAATTAAGTCCGAAAAACATACGGACTGTAAGTCAGGACAGGACTCGTGCGAAGACTCGAAGCCGAATTGCACCGAAAACGGTGCGGACACACAACACGACAGTCCGGCGTTCCGTTTGAGGCCCCGTCGAAGTACACCGAAAACAGTAACGCCTTCACCGCACAAACGGTTCTCTCCCTTCACAGCAATGATGAATAGACTTAAAACTCTTAACGATGGGTCGGATGTCAAACGAAAGCTATTGTTCAACAAACAAAAGGTCTATCCCTCGACATTCAATTCAGAGGAAGTGATTCCAAGTGCACGGATAATACCTCCGCGTTCGCCCAGTGGTTCAGTCACTGAAGACATTTTCGTATCGCCATTCGTTCCCAAGATATCGACCAAAGAACTGGAAGCAGACAAAGAGTACGGCGCTAACTATCTGTCGCTCAAAATCATATACAAAGAAGACATTGAAGTAAACAATGAAAGAATGCTTAAACTGATCGCAAAGGACGCCAACATTGAAGAGTATTGTCTGCCCTCATCCTCTAAGTCCAAGTATACCATCAAATAATTATCTCATTTATTGTGTTTAACCAGTGGTTTGTTTGTTTGTTTAGCGGAACCATTGTTTGTGAGCCGAAGATCGCAATATATCTGTTCGGGTCTTATGTCAACTGCAGAGCAGAGAAAAACAAAGTCATAAATATAGTGAAGTTTAAGACACAATCAAAACTCGAAGAATTCGATGATTCAATTGATGGCGACTTGAAGTTCGCGATTGTGGTCAAGTCTGGCGATAATTGGGTGCCATTTGTCTCCATAACCAATGAGTGGAAGGCACCCGAAGATCCCCGAATTCTAAACAAAACATTGTTTCAGACGCCTCCCGACGAGAAGCCCATCAAATCAGAGGTCAGCTCCAATCCGTCTCACAAGAAGTGATCCTTTTGTATATTCTGTTCATTTGATTCGTAGATTAATTTTCTTGTGTTTTGATCTCATCTTTGATTTTTTGAATCACAAAACAAATCATTATTATTATACATATTTTGTAATAAGTTTTTTGTTTAAAAATATATATTATATATATATTTGAGAATATTTAGTCTCCATTTCCGCATCCATTTCCCAAATTTGAGTTTTATTGCAATCGACTTATTGAAGGTATTAATTATTATTCAGTAATTATTAAAATTAATATCAATTATTAGTTATTTACTATTCGGCGACACTTTTCCTCAGAAAATAGCTATCATTTCGCTAAATATATCATAAAATTGTTTTAATCTTTTTGTGATGTTTTGGCATAAAATCTTTTGAAACTATTAGACAAAAACTGATTAAACCGAAGATTATATCAAATAAATATATTTTAACACATTTTCCATATTTTCTCAAAAGTTTCAATTTTTGATTTGCTTCTAATTAGTGGTCAAAAAGCAGACAATTTTTCGCTAATTTATTATCATTTGAGACCAAAATTGAAATCTTATATAATTTTAATTAAACTGTTATTTGCTTTTGGTTTGGAATTTGTTTGAAATTCTCTCAAAATAATGTATTGAATGAAAAGATTATATAATTATCAAGAATTAAGTGACTTTTGATATGTTTTCGACTGAACTCGTATTTAAATGTTCTTAATATTGGGATTTTGGGCCATATTTGTGAGCGATTCGTAAGTGTTCTTAAATAGACTGCAAACTGATGTGAATGTCATTTAATTTGTAAATCTTTGGCCAAACCTTTTAGAGGAACTGATTTACTGACTCTTCTCTCAAATCACTGAAAACTATTATATTTATTATGATTTTAGTTAAAAGTAATCTCTATTTGATTAAAACACTTTTCAATTCTGGTTTTTATTAATACTTAAAGCGATTGAAAATAATTATTAAACAAATGATTGTATATTTAATTCACTGATTTTCAATAAAACATCAACTTTTCAGTCCAAGCAATCAATTGTTTTCACAGATCATTTACTTTTAATTGATCGTTGAATTAACAAGCTTATTTTAGATCGCAATAATCAATATTTTCATTTCTAACCTTTTATTTGATTAATTCTTCCAAAGATTAATCAAACTTTTATTGACTTTGATTCACATTTCGTTCATAAATGGAATTAATTTTTAATCTATTTTTGGATCAATTTTTATATTTCTGAAGAATTATTTGAAAGTGTTATGAATTCAATGCGTTTGATGGCAATGAGGAGGAGGTCCTCATCAGCCAACTTATGGCCGCCGCTAAACACTAAACAGAATAAGAATCACATTCTTTGCTGCTTATCGTAAATCAAAAATGAATTCTCAACAATTGATTAAATCAAACAAAGAATTATCCACTTTTAGTGGAAGTGTCCAAAAATTGAAGTTTCTATCGATTCGATTGCCAACAATGGCCTAAAAAGTGATTGACGGCCATCAAAATGGCCACAAATGAAGATTGGAGGAATCAGAGGGATCTCTATGGGAAGGACAGCCCCTCTGAGTCACTCCCAAATTGATAGGCATTGAGGACGGCTTTCCAGATGTGGTCAAAAATATGGTGAGAAATGTGACAAAAACCAAAAAAGTGTTATCACATGAAAAGGAAGAATAAAATACATTCAAAAGTCAAACCAAATAAAGGATTTTAATTAAAGAGAAAACTAAAAAAGGATTAAACATATGTTTCGTAACGTTTTATTTGATTAACTCTTTCAATGATTTGATTTCTTTGAGTCAGAATTGGAGACAATCTTTTGTTTACTTCTTCTAAAAGATGTCAAATATAGGATTGAAAAGGGATTTGAGTGCCGGCGATGTCATTATTGACACAAAACCTGTCGTTCATATCGTTTACAACGAAAGTAAACACAAATATTGCGATAATTGTCTCAAAAATAGCGGATTAAAGAAATGCTCGAATTGTCGCCAAATGTCTTATTGTGGCAAAAAATGTCAGCGAATCGATTGGAAATACCACAGAAATGAGTGCAAAGTATTGGCCAATAAAAAGTTTAAACCATTTGAAAACATTTGGTCTGAGAGACTGTTAATCCGTTTGTGGCTTACCATCAAATCTGATGAAACATTTGCAGCAAAAAGATATCAATTGTTTAACGGATCCGACATTAGTCTCAATGATATCGAAGTGAATGTCAAAGAATTGTATGAAGATATCGACCGTTTGGTTGAATTCGAACTGATTTGCAATCATTTCAATGATTATGAATTGGATTACAATCGCAAAGAACTGTTCCATTGGTTTGGATTAATCACAACCTCTGCTATTAGACAGGAATTCGTGTCTTACTCGTCATACTCGGGAGGAATTCTCTACTTTATTCCATTTTCAGGCATTGGTTTGTATCCCGAGTTGTTTGCTGTCAGACATTCCTGTCTTCCGAACGCAGGAGTGGTCACCAACGGTAAGGTTTCCTTCAATCGGTTCACTAAAACATCAGTTATTGAGTTCAGGTCTTTCACTCCAATTGAGAGCAAACAAAGGAATAGCTGTCGGAACAGAAATCACCAGAAATTATGCGGAAGTCATGAGGAATAAAACCGAACGACAAAAACTTCTCTCCAAAGAGTTTCTCATAAATCACTGCAATTGTGTTAAATGTGAACACAATTTGGATAAACATATCGACTATGACTTCATTCTAAGCGTTTGTCAAAATCAGATCCAAAGACAACTCCTAATCGCAGTGACTGCCAATCCTCTGATTGAATGCCGCCATTTGTTCGATGAGATAATCGCAGAAATGCGAAAAACCATCGACTGTTGCAAAGAAGCGATGGGAGCCTACAGTCCTTATATCACTCCTTTCCTTATAACAGAAATTCTGTTTCTTATAAGATTTGCGACACTCACTGATGGAGAGGTTGAGCCCTTGAATTACCTTAAACTTGAAGAACACATTCGCATTACTTATGGCGTAAATCATCCGATTTATTACAAAAACATCAAAATTGAAAACGTTTTCATTCAAGAGTTTTAAATATTATTTGTGTTTTCGATATTTCGATACTAATTATTGTTTTGAATCACTTTTGAATTGATTTGTGTCTTCTCTCATGTCTTTCCAAACCCTTTAATTCATTTCTTTTCCCATATTTTGAATTTTTTTTTAAATTTGAAAATCCATTGTTTGACAAATAATTGATTAATAAAAGTGTTTGTAAACCGAATCGATGTCCAGCGGAACGATTGGTGTTCGCCAACGCTTTCCTCAGAGTTTGTGTCGTGTTTGTCATGAACTGGAGTCCACCGAAGCTATGCTGAGTCCGTGCAACTGCTCCGGGAGTATAAAATACATCCACAAACTGTGTCTGGAGCTGGTGATGATATCAACAGGTAGAATTTATTCCTGTGCCATATGTAAGACTCAATACAAACTCCGGATACAAATCGAACGCAAATCAGTGGAAGAGTTCTTCGAGGATAACATCCAAATAGTTTTGTTCTTCCTTTTGTTGATCGCATTGGTCTCCCTTTCAATCGTCTTTTCTATTCATAAGACAATCTATCGTCAGATGAAAACAATGACTGTTCTCAGAGTAGTTCACTATATTCTGAGACGAGAACTGAGTGACCGTTGGATCGAAAGGTTTCGATCTCTGATTGTTTGCTACCATTTCTTCAATTTGTTTGTCGTTTGGATTCTCTCCATTCAGTGCTTATACGACAAATGGAAAACAGAATTAACTGGCGTTTCATTCATTGATTGAGAGCTCCAAATCATCAAATGATGAAATGATAAAATGATAAAATGATCTTGCTATTTTCAGACAAATCAAATCTGTGAACAATAAATCCAGTTTTTCACAAACATTTCATTCGTTACATACTTTTTGAGTAATCCTTTGCATTAGTTTTCCGTTTTTTAGTCCCGAAAGCGGTTTAGACTCTAAAAGGGTATAAATATTTCTTTTGTTTCTCTTCTGAAAAATGGTTCCAAATCTCTCGACTCTATGGCCTTTGAAAGCCGGAAGTGTTGTCTTTGATGCCAAACCTGTGGTTCATATCGTTTACAGTCACCTGAAAGATAAATATTGCAATAATTGTCTTAAAAATAACGAAGAATTGATAACTTGTTCCCATTGTTGTCAAATGTATTATTGCCATCGAAAGTGTCAGCAAAACGATTGGAAATACCATAAGAAAGAGTGCAAAGTATTGGCGAACAACAAGTTTAGACCCGAAGAAGTCAAGTCATCTGAAAGAATGTTAATCCGTTTGTGGCTTATCATCAAATCTGATAAAACATTTGTAACAAAAAGACATCAATTGTCCGACGGATCCGATATAAGTCTCAATGATGTCGAAGTAAAAGTGAAGGAATTATCTGAAGATTGGAATCGTTTGCGTGATTTTGAGCTCATTTGCAGTCATTTCGAAAACTATGAAATTGATTACAATCGCAAAGAACTGTTCCATTGGTTTGGATTAATCACAACGTCTCCTATAAAACAAGAATTTAAGTCTTATTCATCGATATCTGTCCGTCCAATCGGTTCCATTAGAGCACCAAAAGTGGGAATTGGATTATATCCTGAGTTATATTCTGTGAGCCATTCATGTCTTCCAAACTCAGTGGTCGTCTTCGATGGTATTCATTATCTTATACTCAGTATTAAAATAAAGTCTTTTTTGATTTTCAGGTCTTTGTCTCTCATTGAGAGCAACAAAACATATCGATATCGACAAACCTATTACAAGAAGTTATGTCTATTTGGGACGGAATAAAACGGATCGACACAACTCTTTGAGTCATAAATATCTGATAAATGGCTGCAATTGCTTGAAATGCGTACAGAATTTGGACTCAAACGTCGATTACAAGAAATTGGATCAATTGTTGACTTCCTATAAACGAGAAGTGAAACTCTTTTTAACCAATTCTAGTGATTCGAGAATCAGTGCAAACGAATTGTATTCAAAAGTGTGTGAAATCTCAACGATTGGAAGGGAGGCGATGGGAAACTATGACCCAAAGCTCACCCGAATCCTTATCAATGAGTTGAAACTCTGGGAACTTAATTTTGTTTGCAGTATTCCAGACCTGATCTGTGAAAAATTGTTTGAGCATACCATGGTCACTTATGGCTACAATCATCCAATAAATAAGCGCTGCCTTAAACCAAAGCCTTAACTCAATTTTGTTCACAAATAACTGATTCACTCATTAACGCAATCAATGGCTGGAATTGCCGTAAATTAAGAATAATTGACAATAATTTCCATTTCATTAAACTTATTGAAAAACATTAAACCATTTGTTCAAATATACCAAATGAAAGAAGTGATCTAGGACAGTCTATGAAAAATGTTAGATAATCTATAAAACTATTTTCAGAGCAATAAAAGCAATTCTTTGATTTTCTCAAAGTTTTTATTCGTAACATATTTTTTGAGTAATACTTATGACAAGACTTCCGTATCCTTTCAGTAATCTGTTTGGAGTCAGTATTTGTCGTCAGAAGAATGGCTCCTAATTTGTCGACTTTGCGGCCACTGATTGCCGGCGATGTTGTCTTCGAGACAAAACCTGTCGTCCATATCGTTAATAATCACTTAAAAGGCAAATATTGCGACAATTGTCTTAAGATTAGTCCCAATTTAAAGAAGTGCTCCATTTGTTACCAAATGTGTTATTGCGACAAAAAGTGTCAGAAAAATGATTGGAAATACCATAAGAAAGAGTGCAAAGTATTGGTCAATAAAATGTTTAGACCACAAGAAGTGAAACCCGTTGAGAGACTGTTAATCCGTTTGTGGCTTATCATCAAATCTGATGAAACATTTGCGTCAAAAAGACATCAATTGTCCGATGGATCAGATATTAGTCTCAATGATATCGAAGTAAAATTCAAAGAAATATCTGAAGACAGGAATCGAATGCTTTATTTTGAGCTCATTTGCAATCACTTCAAAGACTACGGAATAGTTCACAATCGCAAAGAACTGTTCCATTGGTTTGGATTAATCACAACCTCTCCTATAAAACAAGACTTTAAGTCTTATTCTTCATATAACGGCGGTATTCTTGGCTCCGATTTAGAACTAGTGGTCGGAATTGGTTTATATCCACAATTATATTCTGTGAGCCATTCATGTCTTCCAAACTCAGTGGTCGTCTTCGATGGTATCCATTCTCTTGTATTGGACTTAAAATCAAATGTTTTCTTATTCTCAGGTCTTTCACTTCTATTGAGAGCCACAGAACCGATAGGTGTGGCCACACCTGTCACCAGAAGTTATGTGTATTTGGCACAGAATAAGGCCAATCGATACAAGTATTTGTGGCTTAAATACCTGATTCTGAGCTGTGATTGCATTAAATGCGTTCAAAATTTGGACTCAAACGTTGATTACAAGAAATTGGATGAACTCTTCATTTCTCAGACACGAGAAGCGAATATATTTATGTTTAATCTAAAAGTCGATTCAAAGAAATTCCTCTCAGATGTGGATCAGATCGTAGACATCGCCACCAAAGCGATGGGAAAATATGATCCGAAACTAACCGAAATACTTATCAATCAAATAATCTTCCGTCAGGTCTCTGTTGGGGACAGAAGGGGAGGAATAGGAAACCAATACTACCAAACACTTGCGGAACACATTCGGATCACTTATGGCTTCAATCATCCAATTTATAGACATTGGCGTTAATCGAACCCTTTCCTCAAATTATTGCTCCAAATAACAGATTCTTAGAATTGATTTGAATTATAATTCGATTTTTATAAATAAAATTCAATAAATTAATGGATAATAAATAGAATATAATAAAGCTTTCAATGAATACAGAATTGAGAGTATTTGACACGAATTTCAATTTATCGCTATTTTAATGAAAAGAAAACTATTCGTTAGATTTGTTTTGAGTGAAACCAATAATAAGGTTTCCGTTTCCTCCTTTCAATAGCTTTAAAGTCAGTATTAATTTGTTTTGTTTTAAGAATGGCTCCAAATCTGTCGACTTTGCGGCCACTGATTGCCGGCGATGTTATTATTGCCACAAAACCTGTCGTCCATATCGTTGACAACGAAAATAAACACAAATATTGCGATAATTGTCTCAAACATTGCGGTAAAGATTTGTTCACTTTACCGACCAGTGATCACTCAATTCTGAAGAAATGCTCGAATTGTCGTCAAATGTCTTATTGCGACAGAGAATGTCAGAAAAACGATTGGAAATACCACAGAAATGAGTGCAAAGTATTGGCCAATAAAATGTTTAGACCTGAAGAAGTGAAACCCGTTGAGAGACTGTTAATCCGTTTGTGGCTTATAATCAAATCTGATGAAACATTTGCAGCAAAAAAATATCAATATTTCAACGGATCCGACATTAGTCTCAATGACATCGAAGTGAATGTCAAAGAATTGTATGAAGATATCGACCGTTTGGTTGAATTCGAACTGATTTGCAATCATTTCAATGATTATGAATTGGATTACAATCGCAAAGAACTGTTCCATTGGTTTGGATTAATCACAACCTCTCCTATAAGACAAGAATTCATGTCTTTCGGGGCCTATTGTGGTGGTCCTCTTCTTAGGTTTGAAGTTCTAATCGCTGGAATTGGATTATATCCCGAATTATATTCAGTCAGTCATTCATGTCTTCCAAACTCAGTGGTCGTCTTCGATGGTATTCCTTCTCTTATATTTGATACTCAAATGAAATATTTTCTCGTTTTCAGGTCTTTCCCTTCAACTGAGAGCCACAGAAGAGATAGGTGTGGGCTCACAAATTACAAGAAGTTATGTTTATTTGGGACGGAATAAAACGGATCGACACAAGTCTTTGAGTCATAAATATCTGATAAATGGCTGTAATTGCCTGAAATGCGTACAGAATTTAGACTCAAACGTCGATTACAAGAGATTGGATGAACTGTTTGATTGGCAAATACGAGAATCTCATCTGTTTTGGTGCGGCTCAAGTGTCGATTCCCGACCATTCTTCTCAATCCTATCTGAAATCGTGGGTCAGATCGAAGTGATTGCAACGAAGGCAATGGGAAAATATGATCCGAAACTAACCGAAATACTTATCAATCAAATCCTTTATCGACAGTACAGTGGAAATTGTAAAAAGGGGGAAGTCCTCCAACAATACTACCCAAAGCTTAAGGAACATATTCGAGTCACTTATGGCGTCAATCATACCCTTTATAAGCATTGGAATGAGTCCACTATTTACCTCAATGTTGTCTCCAAATAACTGATTCTATAAATTGGTTTAATTGAAATTAGATTCACTTTATCTCAAATTAAAACAAATGTTCAGTAAATTCCTTAAAATTGATTTAACAGAGAATTGAAAATAATTGACACGAATTTCAATTTGAAATTACATTTATTCAAAAATTCAAAAACAGCTCAGAATTTATGTACAAAATTAAATAAATTGAATATAAATTACATTTTCATAAATCAATAATCAATTAAAAAATCTAAAATCTATGCAATAATTCAACTGATTTTCGCAATTATTTCACAATTAATTAATTTCAATACGTTTTCATTGATTTGAGTAATCATTTGTTTCTTAGCACTCATTCTTCTAATGGATTATTAGGTTTCGGTTTGTCTGACAATAATTTAATACTTTTATATGAAAAGAGTTTTTACTCTCAAATAATAAAATCTTGAAAAAAATGTATACAAGACTTGAAAAAGAGGGCAAAGAATGGAAGCAGTGGTCGCCATATGGTATGAAATCAATGGCAGTGAGATCTTCTTTGATCTTCTTCTGTCTCTCTCCCAATACAATGGTATTTATGAGTTTAATGGACATAAGAAACCGAACAATGAATTATCAGTTCACTCATGAGTTTGTGGTTTGAAAATTGAAAAACTTATTAAACAATTAATAGAAAAAAGTTTTTGTTTTTCTTTTTATACTCTTTTTATATCAAATAAATTAATTTTAAAAATTTGTTGAAATATTGACTAAGTTTTGGTTTCGTCTCTCAATATATCTGTTGAGACAATTGGTGAGCAATTGGTTGTAATACAGAATTGTATTGTCGTTTCATTTGATCCAAAATGTCTGAACAGAAATCAACTGTAAAACTGTAATAACATATCACGAATTGGTTTGTCTTCTCTTCGGAAACAAAGGTTTTGTTCAATTGATTAATAATTTTCTTATAAATAAGTTAATAACAATCAATAATTAGTCACAAAATGTATTATTTGTCTATAATTTTATGCTAAAGAATCGCATTTAAGGGTCTGTTCGCCAGTGATTGCGATTTTGATGGCGTGTCCGTTAGAGTGACCGTTGGTTACCGTCAGTTGACTCCCGTACTGACTATTGTTCTCTTCGGTAACGTTAGACACCAATGACTCCAAAGCGCGATAGAGGAACAGGAAGTCGTCCTGCGATCGCCAAATGCCGGGTCTTCGCAAATGATATAACTTTGCGTACATATAGACGTCGACGCAGTCCTCGAAGTTGAGCTGTTTATAGAGTGTCGTTAAACAGCAGAAAGTGGCCGCTTCTGTGCCCCCAAACCTTTAGTGAAGAGTCAAACCCATTAGAAAACTCATAAAACGCATTATAATTGTTAGACATACTTATCGACGACAACGACCGGTCCGTTTGGCATTTCGATGGCCCAGTCCTGAACCACTCTGACCAGATCGAACACATTAGTCAAGGGCTGTCTTTCGGGCCAATCGGAACAGTGGAAGATTCGACAGCACAGCTCATAATCATCTTGTGTTGACTGCAGCATGAAGTCACGGGTAGTAATAAAGCCCCCGCCCTCCTGAACTATGCGCGACTCGTCGGTCAGCTTGACTTTGAACGATACGTAGTCACACTCGTCATCCCTGTCCGGCCAGAACTGAGGGAACTCCTTTTCATCGATGACTGACGAGAGGACAACAATAGACTGTGAGTTGTGATCCCAAACCATTTGCCAGAAGTCAGCGATGGTGTCCCACACCGGGTGTTGGGTCACAATGAACTCCCGGAGTCGGTTAAACCCGGGGAGAAATGTGGCGTTTATATAGTCAGAGCCATCAGTGCCCGGATTCTTAGGGATTATATGAACCCTATGGGCCTCCAAAGGAATCAAATTCAATGACCGGTTCTTCATTTTATTGCACGGTTTGAGGGCCGACACAACGTTGAAATCCTTCGCCTAAAACAGAAAACCATTATTAGAATCAATTAAACTGCGCTCTGAGTCGAGTAATCAGACCTTGAATTGTGTGACGAGTCGGAACTGCCGCTCCAGGAGAGGCCAGTGATGGCTCTTATCATAGCTCACATTTGACGACCCGTCGCCTCCCGTTTGTAGCGTTTGAATGTATTTCAAGAGATGACTCGACGGCACTTCAGTATCGCCCGACTCAATGGCCTCCTGTAAAGCGTCGTGAATGAAGATATACTGTTCCTCCGTCTGCACCAAATAATTCCTCTGTTGGCGAATATGTTTGAGGAAACCGAAGACATTAATAGACTGCCTGTGCTTTATCTGGCGCTGCATTGCGTCCAACACAATATAAGTGCCGGTGCGACCCACTCCTGCTGAACAGTGCACTATAATTGGACCGCCGTTTGGAGGATTAGCCGCCGAAGACTTGCGAATGAATGAAAGTACTGGAAGAGGATGATCAGGAACACCATGATCCGGCCAATTGGTATAGTGGTACTGGTAAACTGTGCGTTCGGCACCGTGCTTCTAATTACAACAAATATGCTTGCTCAGAAACTTATTACGAATTGTTTGAGAAGTGACAAACCTTTTTAACCTTGCTGTTCTTAACGTTGAAGGTTCTTAGCGTATATGTGGCCATCACTACCTCTTGGAGGTGTTTCACTTGGATTATGCCATAAGACTCAGTCCCCTCTTTGGGCCAATACATGTCACACTTCCGCTAAACATCAAACAAAACATTAATTACAGTGATTTCGGTATTAGTTTTGTCTCAGAAAAAAATCTTTTGAAAAATTGGTCTCATTTTTCACGAAAACTCAAAACACAATTTGTTTTGGAAGTAATTCTGTACTGAAATCCAGTTCTGGAAGACATAGAGAATGAGATACAAAGAGAAAGAGAAAGACAGAGACAAAGATCGTCAAAGAGATTACTTACAGAGTCGTCCAGTTCTGAGTGATAACTATGAGAGTAGTGGTGCGACGCATGCTATCAATAATAGAGATAATGATAGACATATTGATAATAGTCATGCAGTTCGTAACAAAACTCAATTAATAGGACAACAAATAGCGGAACAACAGTTAGAATTCAATTTAAAGTTAAGTCTTTTATCTTCCGTCTAATTCTGGGTTTCAATTATTCAACGGTTCGATAGATTTTCTTGCAATTCATTAATCAATTTGTTATTATAAGTGAATATTTGAGTAAATCCTAAGCCTTTTCGGTTAGATTTTGTGCTCCTTTTTTGCTGAAAATTTATAGAGAGATCAGTTTTGAAGAGAAATAATAGCAATCCATAGAATATATAGAATATTAATAATAAGGTTTTGAGAGAAGCAGTTATTTTGTTGGAGAGTAAGGAACGCCACAAATGGAATCAATTGAGTTTGACTTATGTGGCGAAAGCTCATGGATTTCAAAGGATTATGGGAATGGTATTTGAAAAGCAATGAACTCACTCTTCCTCTTTCCATCAAATTAGTTATCATTACAATAATGCAGACGCGCTGTTCCCAAATCATACGCCAGTAGTCATCAAAAGTCGAGGGAAGCGGACCCTGAGTTCCGATATAAGCCTGAGATTTGCCATAACCCTAAACATTAGGATAATTGGAAATTCATTTCACAAATGAAAACTAAAATCGATTTTAATCTCAATGATTGCTTACATCGATATAATTGGCATTAATATAGTCGACGCCATTCTTTTTCTGAGTACTCAATGGTTTGAGGACAACCCGGGTGTGATCGTAGGCCACGATATTCACATATCGATTCTTGTTCTTGTTCTCAAGCAGTTGTGAGTGTTGACAGGACAGGTCCAGGTCTGTCGCGTGTTGTATGGCTTCGTATTCACGAGAAAAGCCCAGATCTCCGTCGGAGTGCAGATCCACCACATGTTTAGACCACTGCGACACAGGTATTGACGCATATTCCGAGTCATCGAATACTTCTGAGAGTTGTGGCGATCCTCCTCTTGTGGCAGAGGGCGGATCATCCAAATAATAATAAGCCGCCTGAAAGTACTTTCGCCATAACACGAATGAAAGAATGGCCAGAATTAAGGCAAACGACGCGCAGACAACTCCAGCGATCATTGAAGCCGGAAGTGTCGGCTCCACAAACGGTGAGGACACGAAACCTATGCCACAGATAATGATATTTTAATTTTCAGGTAATTTCTTATATTTTAGTAATTCTTAAGACTTAGAACCAAAAAAACCAAAAGTAAAGCAAAACCGAAAAAATAGTCCGAAAAATGTTTAAAACTTTGCTTACGATTAGAAGAAATTATTTTTTACTCATTAGTAGTAATTCTAAAGCTTTCGGAGCTTTCAGTGAAAGAAAGGTTAGTGGAAAGGAAGAGATAGGACTTACTGATGCACTTACTCTGCAGGATAACTTTGCGAGGCTCACTGAATTCGCCCCGGTATAACTTGGCAAGCTCGGTGATACTGCGGGTGGCACCTTGCACCTTCACCTCATAGAGGGTCCCCTTCGTTAGATTCGTAATATAAGCCTAAAGAATGACAAAAATATTGTTAAATTTGAAATTCAAATCATTTGTCAATCAATGTCTTACATAGTGTTCAAGTTTAGCGTTGACACCGCCTCCCGGGACGGCCACCTCTTCGAATTCACTGTCACTCTTATCCTCTGAGCGGTAATATATGAAGAAATAGTCGATCGAATTGTAGAAAACTGTCGGACGTTCCCAATAAACGTGAAGAGCATCGCTGGTTGTCTCACAGGTCAGGTTCACTATGATGGGAGCGCTCGGACCGGTCACGTCTGTGCGGAATTCAATGGTTTTGCTGGGCTCGCCCTCAGTCTTCTGAGTGTATGCCTTAACCCACACTTTGTATTGAGTGAAAGGCTCTGAGAGAAGAAAAAGAAATTGTTTATAGAAATTAATTCAAATCATGAAAACATTTTCTGATAATATTTTGATGACTTCTATTGAAAAATATGTAAAAATTATAAAAAACAACTTTTTGAGTACCGAAGAGACCGAACCCCCGCAGAGACACCAGAATAGGATTTCATAAGAAATACTATAAGAAAACACTTTTATTGGAATAACTTTGTAGGAGTCAGTGATATGTCATTCACAAGACTCAAATCTCATTTAAAAGGTGAAAGGTGAGAGGGGTCACACACACTGGGCTCGTCATTATTCAATTTGTATCCGATTCAATGGTTGCGCCCAAAAAACAGTGTTGAGGTTAAAAAATATTTTGTTGTCTGATATAAGACTGAATTTTTGGCTCAAAAATCGTGTCTCAGATAATGGCATAACTGATAGCAGAAAATCATTGCTAACAACGCGTATATAATTGGCGTTTAATTAATTAAATCCTGGTATCCATCGATTCAATTTGGAAGTACTGGAGAACAGCTTAATGTATATCAAAAACAAATCACTCCAGAGATCTATTTATTAATAGATTTTATGCCTAAAACTTCAGAACAAGGATTAGATCTGAGAAAAAGTTCATTGGATTGAACTGATGGCTGAGCTTTGCTTCAATTTTCTGAATTAATAATGCATTAAATTGCGACTCAACCAGCAAAACAAGACTTGAGTTCAATAGTATTTTGTGTGCGAATGAGAAAAATCAATAATTAATTATAAATAAAGCGATGAAATCACAGGAACTGTAAATAAATTATAGTTTTTTTTGGCGGAACCCGACTGTCAGGTTGTCGTCTGTTGTCTGACCCAAAGTCACTTCAATATAGATATTAATATTAATTGAATGCTTACTCAGTCCATGTATGGGAAAGTCCATAGAGTACTGCTGTGGGTTCACTAATTTCTTCACTTCAGTCAGATTAGCGCCGAGATTGAGGACATAAATCCGATATCCTTGGAGTCGGCCGTTTGGGGACTTGGGTTCTGTCCACTGGAGGCGCGCCATAGTGTTCGTCACTTTGATTAGAGTTACGTTTTGCGGAGGACTCGAGACTAATGGTTAATAATAGTAATGAAAATTGTATTAAAATAATAATTATGGCAAAAGTCTCACATAATTTTCATAACGTTTTAATTATTAATGAGATCTAACGATAGTCTGATAGCTATTAATGTCTATTATCTAGAATTTCAGAGAATATCTATATATCAATGATATCTATACAACAAAAGCCTAAATTCGATCCTTTTCTCCATAAATCGATTTTCATTAGTAAATCACTTTAATCTCATAAATGAATAATATTTGAATAGTGGGGCCGACCTATCATTTGCTACTAATTTCGCTTATAATGAACTTTAGTTAAACAAAAGTCTATTCATAAAAAGGACAGAATATTATGAACTAAATATTCGTATGGAATAGTGAATAGACTTTGTTTTCTTTTAACCTGAATTTGTTATACAATTAGATAGAAATAAATGTGAGATAATTGAATGAATTCACTCCGAATAACATTAAACTAATTAATTGTAAACAAAACCAAAATGTTTGACTCACTTCCTTCATCAGTCATTGCGGTTATGGCAGTGGCCGGTCCCTCACCGGCCGGATTGAATATTTGTAGGGTAACCATGTATTCAGTAAATGGTTGCAAATTCCTTAATGTGTACGACTGTTAGTCAATAAAATTAAGAAAAGTTATTCCCGTTTTTCACAATAGGCTTTGTTATGTGTTTTGTTATGTTATTCAGGGCTTAGAAGTAGAGTAGAAAAGTAGAGCTCACCCTTAGATCTGGATCTCTGAGCGTTATTTCCCTCTCAGTGCCTAATATCGGTCCATGTTTTCTGTATTTGATTCTATAGCCGAGAAACTCTCCATGAATTGTGTTCCTGTCCGGTGGTGCCCACTGAAGACGAATTGCGGAACTGCTTGTATTGCTGGCAGATATCACTGTAGGCTTTCCATCGGGTACTGAGTTATAGAAAAAGAAAGCCAATAATGAATACGATATTTGAAAATAAGATTTTCTTCGCTTTTAATATTCTGAGTATAATTTGAATTTAATTGCTTTTTGTTCACAATTTTCTATAAAATAGTGAAAAACATTGACTTTTTATTAGAGAGTGAATACCACGGATGGCATATCTTGAAAAGTGGGCTATTATTTAAACATCTGATTTATTGGTATTTCTCTGAATATAAGCTGGGATTGCATTTGAGCATGCTGATTCTTTGCAGTAAAAGTGTTATCGAATATAGCATTCATCGGAGAAATAATTAAATGAGTTGACGGCTCAGAAATATTGATGAGCTTTTAAATGGTTAAGTCTTCTAATGAATAATTATTTATTCATCGGTTAGCCATCGGAGCCTCTCCTCCGACAGCCACACAGTCTTAATCATGTGCTATACTTAAGTTATGCAAAGAGTGGCTAAATTTGATAATTTCCGTTCAGTTCTGGTATTGAGGACAGACTGAAGCATAGAGTGAAGCGAAGAAACGAAATTAGGTGAACATTAATAACAATTCTGAGTGACACCGGAATCGCGCTCTGAACACACCGTACACTCTGTCGTAAATATCACTATTTGAAGGCTCATAAACACAGTGAAGATTAGACACTGGAGCAGAGGATAGGGGGTGGAACTCAGCCTACAATTACTTGATGTCCAGAGGCTAGAGCATAATACTTACTATACCCAAGCACGAATTAAACATAGGATATGAAAATATTGTCCTTTGCTTTAAGGCATTCCCTATTCCGGTACAGAACTGAATAAATATAAAGGATTTCATAATTTATGCGAAAAACCGTTTTTATGAGTTTTTGAATTATCAGAACAGAAATTCGCATAACTTTTATCAAATAAATTCGCGAAAGAGTAGAGAAAAATGTTTGAAATTTAATCAAATTTCGTCTGTATTTCCATTTGGTGTTCAAAGAATATTTTTATATCGATTTTTCGTTCAAATAAATGTTTGTTTGAATAAAACTCTCGAAACTTGAGTTTCAAATAAAAAATCGATTATACCTTCGCGAAGAGTCACCATATAATAGGACTCCTTTCCGGGCTGACTCGTCCCGATTGCGTTGACCGCCAGAATCCGAAATGAGTAGACTGTGAAGGGTTGTAATTTGTCCACGTGGTAACTCGTCTTATTATCCAGAGTTGCGATCCCATTATATGTATCCCATTCCCCGTTTTCGCCGACACTATCGATGAAAGTATTGAAAAAATTTGATAAATCGATTGATTAATTATTGGGAACATCAAGGACTTAGTCGGCTCACAATTTCTAACTATTAAATCAAAACGTGACCATGCTAACTTTCACGGTATTAGTAATTGACTCAATTTATATCGAAAATGAGAATACAATAAGAGCTGAAACAGAATCGAAATTAATTTGAAAGAAAAAAAAGTTTCACTACAAGGATGTGCTAATGAAGGCATGAGTGCATTGATTACATCTATTATCTGATTTTAGAATTGAAACACTGGTATAATTGAATAACCAAGGTTACGTTTACGATTTATTTGGAGCCACCATTTGAGAAACAGACATAAATCCATTTGACGGCAATTAAAGCATTTTACTGACCGGGTATGGATGATATAGTTGAGGACTGGCGAGTGGTGTACGTCAAAACTGGGAGCCCACGAAAGATTCACAGAACGTGATGTAAAGCCCATTAACAACGGCTTTCCAGGAGGATCTGGTACATCTGAAAGTAAATTAGCAATAAATGCAATTAATGCCATTTCTTCGGTTTATTTGACTTAAGGCTATGATTATATTCTTCTGATATTAAAAGTAATAATTTGTTCGGTATTTCAGTTAATCTCACATTTTGTTCAAAGAGAGAAAACTTTGATACATAAAAAAATAAAAAACCCGGATTCAAATGCATTGAACATGAATTGCACGATTAAATCGGATTTCAATTCTAAACTATAAGAAGCATAAAAATGCGATTCTGTGTGACATTCGCTCCCAAAGAGTTGAAATGGCTATTCATTTATAAATTTGAGTCCATTTAATGGCTGTCAAACTGATTTCGGTCAATAAGCGCCGGCAATAAAATATTAGACTCGATATTTGACTTCAAGAACTGAGAGCACAGGTCTCTGAAAATAGTGTCACTAAAAGTAGTTCTGATGGAAATCTGATTGAATTACTGGCAAACAGTCATAACTGTTATGAGAAGCCATTTATTACAAGAAAATTAATACAAATCTATTGCTTCACTTCGAAGCTTAATTAAAGACAACATTGGAGACCATAAAGAAATGGTTGGAAAGGGAACAGTAGTGGTGAACAAGCAGTTTATGTCAGTTCGGATGAAATATTTCATTAACTCAAATAATAATTTATTTTTCTCTCTCTTTCTTCTCATTCCCTCTCTTTTTGATGAACGTCTCGATAAAAAAAATGTATTCAACTAATGAATAAAATTAAGTCCACAATTGATTCGCTAATTATCGCAATATTTGCAGAAATAATTAAATTTGGAAATTAATGCAAAATTAATTCAATTCACAAATAGATAACTTTGTTGAACAGCCTTTCCTTTTGATAAATGAATTCCTGAATCCCTGATATTATTTATTTTAGTTTCAGAGAAACACATGTAATGCGAGTCTTAATAATCATTCATATATGCAGACTATGTTTGTTTATAATTTGAGATAGTTCAATTTAAATAGATTTTTAATGCTATTCATGCGCTCCATTAGCGGCAAACGAGTTATTCAGAGTTATTCCGAGTTATTCAGATTTGCATGAATTATATAAGAGTCAGCGCCGACTGATTGCTTATATATTAGCCGCTCTTCCTCTGAGTCTCGCTTTTTTGATATAATTTTATGACATGTTTTCTCTTTCAATCAATTAATTGTTTTGCGTATAAAATATGTCGACTCCAATGATAGCCACAAATTGATGGTCTCTGATGGGCGAAGAACCCGTTCCGATAATGCATTATATAAATGACGAACAATTTGGGCACAATATATGAGGATCAGAAGGAGTCTATGGTTAGGCCACCCAAAAGAAATTGACGAACAAATACTAATTTTGGACTCAAAATTCAGAGCCAACGCTCCATCGCACAGGTAGTGGTGGTAATGGTGAATGTCTATGCGTTTTGGGCTCGAGTCTAATGGAATTATCGATCATCAAATTGATGTCTACCCCACACCATGTTATCCAACAATAATTAGATTTGCGATTAATTATTCATTTTGAGAGAAATTTTTCGTTCGCTCGAAAAACCTGATAGTTATGTAAATCCTATAGTTTTGGCAAAACATTAGACCTATGGATATAAACTGAAAATATTTGTCGCAATTTATTCCAAGAGATTTGTGAATCAATTTTATTTTATGGATGAGTGCAGTGAACAGAATATAATAAATTCTAATCGAAAAGCAATTTTCGGAAAATCAAAGTATGAAAAAAATATCTGTCGATAATCGCCAGACATTTGTCTCTATTAACGCTTAAAACAATTGTTAGCATAACTTATGTTAGAAAATAACAGAAGATATTTGAAGGAAAGCCGACTCAGGCCTCAAATTAAAGGAGAGAAGAGAAGAGCCAACAGTTTCACTGTTATTCAAAAGAAGTGAAACCACAACTCAAACCATATTTTCAGCCCATATCTACTCCCAGTCCCTGTTTTTAGTGCATCTGTTTTGCAAAACACCTGAAATCAAAACTAAAAGAGAAGTCTCAAAGTTTGGACTCTTTTTGCTGTTCCCTCTCTTAAGGCTCTTAACGATAAGTAAAGACGGGTTTCGAAAATTTTAATTATTTTTTTGCCAATTTGTTCGGCAAAAGTGTCGGAATCCCCGGTAATCAAAATGTTAAGCTATTCCTCGAAGCAATTTGTTTTAGTTTAATATTTTCTTTAAAAATCTAATTTTTTAACTCAATTTTTCTCCGATAGACCGCCGGAGGCGTCAAAACAGATATACAGTAGCGATGGTGGAGATGAGCCACTGTAGTGGAGTAGTGGAGGAGCACAGCCATTGCCTTTCCATTTCTCTGGAGATAAATACACTTCTTATTGACTTAATCACATGCGGACGACCTCGACATCAGTTCAGACTTCGCAGAACCAGTGCCGGAATGACGCTGTTTGTGACTCGCGCACCGGCGCCAAACAAATGGCCGTTACATACAATCCTAATGATTAGCCCTTATATATGGCGATTAAATTTAAGAACAAAACACTGAAAATCTCCGAACACAGAGATATAGCTCTTCCTTCGAAAGGCATTCGTGGAGTGAGTGCTCTGTTTGTTATTAAGTCAAAAAACAAATCAAAGAATCAAAATTGTGGGCAAAGAAGTGGTTGACTATTGACTACTGCTTTCTATCATAGAATCAATTTTTTGTATAAACCACTTCTCTGAGACACGCCATTCGGCCCTACAGTAAACATACAGTTATTTTGTTCGGTGAAGTTACATATTTGCTAACTATGCCGTTCCCCACCCATTTCTATTACCCACTGTTTTCTAATGAGAAACATAGACTTTCATTAGAAGTGTATTTTTCAATCGTTTTTCAGAAACACAGAGAACGAGAAAATTAGAAAAAAGTCCACTGAAGGAGAGGTCAGACCTGAGGTCAACAATATTAAAATGTAAATTTCACGCCAATTCACTCTCGGCTCTGATCTATTGGTTCGGAAAAAACACTTATTTTTAAAAATATTTAATTTAAATGTCTTTTCAATTGGAATCCAATACAATATCATTCAATAAATTTGATTAAAGACTTCTTTTTGGGATCGTCTTTGAAATTGAGATTCCCTTTGAAATTACTCTTTTTATAACTGATTTATTGCATAAATAGAAATCCATTCATAAATAATTTACTTCACATTCGAATACTTTTATTGGGAAAATATTTTCATACAATTTTCAAATTTTAATAACTCATAGCGTGAATCCTTTGCGAGGAATCTCTCCCTCTATGGAAGGACTCACTCCAAAGAACTTCTAATAAGAACTCATATTTTGTTATAACAAAACATTGAAGAAAGTGTCGAAAATTGCTTCAAATATTTTATCGCCTAATAAGCTGACTATTGTTTGGAAAAATCTACACAACGGTAGAGAAAGACATTAATAAACACAATATTTTGTTTGCAATAAAAGCTTCGAAATGATAACAAAAGAGCTGAAAAAATAATAAACCAATGGATGAAGTGATGCATAACATATAAAACCGCATCGAAAATAGAGTTAACACTATTCAAAGGGAAGCCTTCTTTCAAATACTAATACCAAACGACTCAAAGACAGAGGAAACAGAAGGAGGGTTACCACTGTTCACCGGCCAAGACTATTGCATTGATTATAATCAGTCGGATCGTCACCCGTGACAAATCATATCTTCATAAGTGTTCTTCAATGGCGGTCAAGTGAGGCAAACACTCCATTCAAGACATAGAAGACATACATTTCCCATACTATTACAAAATTCCCTCTTTTTACTACATTTCCATATTTGAAGCAATTATTATGAGTTTCTTATCATTAAATAAGACTCAAAACGGAAATGTGTTTTAAAAACGAAGAGAATATAATTTTTTTATACCAAACATAAGTCATAGAAATACACGAATAAAAATTGAGCGAAAAAATATGTAATCGAAATGAAATTTCTTTAAGAAATGCCAAAAATATAATTACAAATCATCTGATAGTCTGAAGCGTTTATAAACAGCAAAAGAGAGTGATTATGAGTAATGACTTCTTCCTTAATATTAAGAAACATAACTAAAATTATCGCCAAAAGAAATTTTGAGCCAAAAAATCGATTTATATTTGTTTGATTGCAACTGAATTCAGTGGCAATGAATCCAATGAATGGTATAATAAATTTCCAATCGATTTGTTTCTCAAATTAAAAACAAAATCATTATTTCAAACAAATTCTTAGGGCGTAAACGCTTTAAGTGTTTGCCGAACATCACTACTGAAAAGCCATAAATAAAAAGTGATTTTTATTTGAAATGGTGTTCGAGTATTGTCACAACTAATTCCAGACGACTGCCCACTCATTAATTAGTCATTAGAAACAAATGAAGCACTTCGAGGCTGATCCTTGTTTTCTCCACACTCAGGGCCCAATTGACGGGAAAATTCACTTTTTTCGTGAAAAAATGTTATATCCCTCGTAATGGAAAGCGTATTATTCAAGTAAATGATATCAACCATTGACTGAATCCATATTCTGTCCTCTATATTACTCTACGCTCTTCTGACTACTGTTTCGCTTCAACAAAACCGGTGAACTTTAGGTTTTTTTGCGCTGTCCTTAAGAAACGTAAGAGTTGTTGTCGTGTTCGAGCATTTCTGAGAGCACTCGAAAAGACATCGACGAGAATCCAGTGAAACATGAAATTCAAAGATGACATCGATATTCAGTTCCGCCACAATACGGATGACTCGAACGCCAACCATATATTCTGAGCGCTATTATATTCTCTATGTTTTTATGCAATATTTTGCAAATAATGGCAAAGCATTGACCTTAAGCTATAGCTCTGGTAATAATTGTAGCCTTACTTTCCATAAATATCAGGAGTCGTACCTCACGTACAGATCAGGAATCGAAATATGTATTTATATGAAAAACTTGTTTAACTATCGGATTATTGGTCGTATTGTTCTTTGATTTCGCTACTTATCATTGGCGCACACAATATATTGATGGCCAATGTCTTCGTGGGAGGTTATAAGACATCAACTCTTAAGACATCAGACCTTTGTTACCACTATTATCAAGAATTCCAGAATTTCCTCACAATTGCAATGATATCAACGAAATGTGTGTTTAGACAGACATTTGAGTATTGATTTTGATTGGAGTAATGCATCGCATCCCCAGAGATGAGTCCAAACGATAGGAATGGTTTGTGAAACTCAAAGCACAGATCAAACAAAATCTGAACTTTTTGAGAGAAAAATCAATTATATATTCTGTTTATCTGAGAATTTCATTTAATGGCAGAGTATTAGCGCTTTTTATTCCCAATTATTGATTTCAACCTAAAACCTGACTATTTATACACTGAATTAGCAATACTTTGAACAGGAATTTAATATTAATATTAAAATATTAGTTGAGAGGAATATTAATTATTATCGGATATCATATTTTTGAGTGAATTTCATTAAAATCAAATTAAATTTTGATTGAAAGTCGAAAATAAATTGAAAGACTGTCTATTGATTAGATCTAAGGCTCGAAATACTAATACAATTTGATAGTTAAATGAATGATTGATCAAAATATACAGCTTTTGGAGGTTTTCGATGCAAATAGGAGTAGAGATATGTCTTTAATCAGTCCAGAGTCTAATCTAATCAAAATTCTGGTAGCAGTCGTCGTTCCCCGTCCCTGTGCTCTAATAAAAATGTATCCGAATATTCCTTAAGGAAATACTGCATAAAAAATTTGATTCAAAATTATAGCACTTATCAAATAAGAGATAAAACTGAATAAAAGAATATTTTTCGCTACGAAATCATGTTTTTCAAAAATATATTTTCATATTAAGTGTCTGAATATCTCTTCCTATGGTTTGTGCTGACCCTTAAGCAAGTAATTTATAGTTAGTCAGAAGGAATTGGATTTTTTTCTATTGCAAAATAATATTATATCTAAAGATTGATATAAAAAGAGATTCGAATCGATCTTAATCTACAACAAAAAGAAGACCAGAATTAAGTAGTGGTTCCGAGCGGTAGAAGTGCTAACTGTGCGCAAAAAATAATGTGTTTTTCATATACAGTGCAAAACCCGAAAGTAATGATTAACGGGAATTGAATTAAAGTCTGCAATAATGACATAATCGCTGCGAACAACATCTGTAGCGTTGGCTCCGACAGCCTCTGAGCCAAACCTTTCGATGACACCACTGCACAGTCAAAAGTGCAAGAAATGGATTTTAAAACATTTCAAAATAGAAAGCAAACCAACTGAACGTCAGAATTGTATTCGAGGGCAGAATAGAATCGGTCGGCAAAACGCGATCTACCGATAAATATCTGCCAACAAAGCCATCGCTTCTGAAGACTGACTTTTGAGATAGAAATCTGAAGAATGAAATATTCGATAAAATCTTATTTCCAATATTCAGAAGTCAGCCACAAATGAAAAACCAGAGGAGACCTTATTTGGCGGCAATTGGCTATCAAGTGGTCGGTTTCAACAAACATGTAATCAAAGCTGAGTTTTTACCAACTTTGATATCGACGACAGACAACAACAGCAACAATAATAACGATAATAAAACCGTCTGCAAGTGATTTAAGGCTTGACTCAAACACTCAAACAGTAGGCCTTCGAAATCAGAGCATCGCTTGAAAAATGATTCCCATTTTGAATAATAATTTGCCCGAAATATTGCTTCTGTTTTATACCCAAATACAGGAAGTATTTTAGACGAACTCAAATACAAAACAATAAAAACTTAGTTTCAATATCTCTCATGATTTGAATATCAATTTTCAGTTCATCATTAAAATTGTTTTTATATTCCATCGATTTTTAGATAATATTTCAAATATCGAATTCAATTCCCAATTATTTATTGTCTGATATTCAGACCAACAAAATAACTGATCCAAAGATATGAAAAATAATTCTTTTTTATGATATATTCTTCCATTTGGTTCTAAAAATAGAAAAATAGGATTCACGTCAATATATTCTGTCCATCGATTGTCTTTTGGAAGACAATTTATTTGTCCATAAACCGGAACAATAGGAATAAAGAGTGCAATCAATTGAATAATCGTCAGTCAGATTGTCTTCGGATCCCAATTCTAGGAATTCATTTAAGACAATGTCTTTACTACTGAGACATTAAATCTGATTCAATATTATGTTATTTAAGAAAAAGTCAATTACCGACAAACAGTAGAGAAGAGAAGTGTCTTAACTATAAATAGAATGAATATAAGTAAACATTTCTCTGAACACCTTTTCGGTGAAAAAAGGTTCAAATTATTATTGTTTTCGCTCAATAATTGTGTAAAACACTGAAAATAGAAAACCTTTTTAATGGACGCAAATATATTTTTAGAAAAAATTGATGGAAAGGAAAAGATTTATATTATTTTGAAAAACAAAGCCATAAAAAATAAGTTTAAAGACAGACAATAATAATGATAATGATTTGCCGGCAGAGAATGCGATAGATTTTTTGCGAGGGGACAGTCGTGTGAGACAATGAAACTCAGGTCCAAAGTTTATTGCCTTTAAAAACAGTAATATATTCTTACAAAT
The DNA here is from genome assembly GCA_034698165.1 of Punctoribates punctum. Taxonomy (NCBI): domain Eukaryota; kingdom Metazoa; phylum Arthropoda; class Arachnida; order Sarcoptiformes; family Punctoribatidae; genus Punctoribates; species Punctoribates punctum. The sequence goes on from JAQGBD010000169.1 coordinate 37,472, forward strand.
GAATAATAAAATAAAATGAAAATAATGCGAAACTCGAGTGAAAACGACTCTTCTTTTAGTATTTTATTTCAGTGATAAAAAATTTAAAAACACAGCAAAAGATTTGTAAAGAGAAAAAAGATGTAAACTTTGAGAGGATATAGAAAACGAGATTCTCTGCTATCAATCAATATTTGTCATAAGACTCACAAATAAAATGAAAAACGATTTTTGATTTCTTTTCTCCTCGACTTCTATTCATTTAAAATTGAATCACAATTATTCAGTCGAATAAAACCGTAGACTCGTTGGCTTGACTGCCATATTGAGACGGATCTATTGAATTCTTGACTCAATTCCTACTATTTATCTCATTGTCTAAATTGCGTAAACTTCCAGTTCTCCTACTTTCAAATCTGTGCCTTTTTATTGAATTCCTCACAATATAAGAATAAAATTGTGTCACAGAAATTGATTTCAAATAAATATTGTAGAGATTGGGAGAGAAATGTTTCTATTATTAAACTACTTTCCAGTGAATTGACCAATGAATGGGAAAATTGATTTTTCAAAACATGGATAAAAATCAGTGAACTCATAAGAAGACCATTTTGTATAATACACAGGAAAGTGAAATCATTAAAAAATGAAAAAAATCAATACAACTCTCTCTCTCTCTCTCTCTCTCTCTCTCTCTCTCATTATTTAAATAAATTTAATATACTTGAAAACGTCATAAAAATGCATTAATGGGTCCGATATTTACCGAAAATTGACTTAAAGTGCATTTTAGACGTTTTGAACTGATTTCTTAGAAACACTTCTCTCGGAAAAGATCTCTCATAAGAAGAGAAATCTATTACACAATATATTGTGTATTATGTAATACATTAGAAATGACTACAGAAGTGAGAGTGAAGTGAGTGCTCTAAATACTGGATGAGTTCAATATTTGTGGCCTTTCTTTACTTTTTGCTATTAAATTAGAGGAAAAAATCAATAGTTTTTTCATTTTGGTGTAAAAACTCTCGGATTGAGAATAACATAAACCCATTGTTAAGACTCACGGCTATCGTATGAATGCAATACAATTGAGAAATAAATCTCTGAATTGACGTTAGAGACGATGGCATTAGTATTGACACAACAGTAGTCCTGATTTCTAAATGCCTTTTATTTTTGTCTAACAATAAATGTTTCGACTAAATGGATGATAGATTGAGAGGAAATCGCAAATTATTGAGCGTTTATTTCAAGTCAAAGTCAAACATTGTTTGTCAGTGGACTGAGTGGTGAACGTCATAGAAGAGTGTCTTCAGACAAAAAATGAAAGTAAGTCTAAAAACGCAACCAATATATTGAGGCATATATTAGTTGACGAATACTTTTTCACTCAACAAAACCAAACGAATAATTTGTGTTATCGTCGCTCAACCAAAATATGAACTCTTAGTTCACTGCTTTGATTGACTTCTTGGGCTCCGGTAGGCTCTTGCATAACAAATAACACATAATATATTCTAAAATAGTTTACATAAAGTTTTTTTCGTCGAGAGCTAAATATATTGCCCACTGTTTGAGATGAAAACCACTTTCCATGTATTGAACTTCAGCTTCAATTTAGAGCTCAAATTCTTATACTTTTTTCGTTGATTTGTTTGCGAAAAATATTTTGATAACGAAATCTCTTATCTTAAGAAAAAATGTCGAGAATCGCAAAAAATGAGCGGAAAATAAACATTAGAATGAATTTCGATTTTATCCCCAAAAACATTGGCTTCAAAAATGTAAAAATTATCAGATATTTGATCGACTCTGACATCAGAGGAACTGCCGATACAATTATTTTCCGGACTATTCTTTGGATTTAAAGCCGAAACTCTTTCTAATTCAATAAATGTTTTTTAAATCAATTAAATATTATTCTGAGAAGCATTTGCCGAAAGGTATAATCATTATTATTGGTGACATCCAATGGCATCTCAATGGCAAACCTGTGCCTCAAAAATATTTCTCCCAATTGTCTGATTAATCACAACATTCATCGATATAATACTGAAAACGCTTCCAAACATTTGATCGATAATTCGAGTCATTGAAAGCTGGACAGCCCTGAGTCAGAATAACTCACATATGTCCTATTCTAAGGTAAAAACTATGTATTCCCACAAAACCTTAACTGAATGAAAAAGTATTTCTACAACTGATAGGACGGGGAACGGGTCCGGAAAGCAAGTTTTGAGAACCATTTTTTCATCACTTAATGGCCTAAATTAGGTCTAGTATTACATCTATTGGGAAGCGATGCATAAAACTGTGTGTCCATCAATTGGAAACAGTAGTCAACTTCTGTGAATGGTGTTACACAAAACCCACATTCTCTCGGGAGAAGTGCTTTTTTGTGAGCTATGCTGTGCTCTCCAAAAAGCATAGGGATGTAACCGAATAGCCCACGAATTCTCATCAATTTATTATGATTTCCCTCCAAATACTCTCTGAAAGTTTGAAAAAATGATTTCTTTTGTCCCATTATTTAAACTTCAAACACAGTATTCGCAAAACAAAGAAAACTTTTCTCCCTTTTTGATAGCGACAGATGTATGCGATTCTCAGGGAATTCATAAAAAAAGATCTTCGAAAGCAATCAATTCGTTAATCTGTTATATGAAAGAAAATTATATCAATTTTTTCGAGAAATAAATTCTTTTTGATTTAAATGTCATTTAAGTCAAAATAGTTTGTTTGCATCAGTTTTTATGAAAGCCCTTATCGACAGCTCACGTCTATCATGAATATCATATAACAGTATAATAACGTACTTTTCATGTCTTCGATTAGTTATCTTCAAAACTAGTTTCTTAAGTAATGCAAAAGACATTGCTATCAATTTCGAAGACATTTTCTTCTTAAGACATATTACAGAACATTAAGGAATGAGAAAAAATTGGGAAAAATAAGACTATAAATAAGAAACAATTAACAGCTTTGAACTTATCATTTCTTATTTATCATTATTTTGAATCTTTTTCTGTTTGTCTTAATCTCAAGACGTGTTTCCATCACTAAAGAGTTATATAACAAACGAGTCGACAAAAATACGAGTAATTTAAGTGAATGTTTGGCCCAATGATGACCTCTAATGATATCATTTGTTAGAAATAATAGACAAATAAATAGATTTATTTCTCAACACTAAAATGATTTTCAGATAACTGTTAGAAAAATATGCGGAAAACCAAAGACATAGATTAGTTTGCATTTATTGTGGCACTCAATGGCTATTATATAATGATTTCCTAATTTAATGCCTTTAAATAATAAGCTTTGAATGGCATGAATGCTGTCGTCGACAACAAATCACTTATTGTTTGACTGAATACATAGTTTTTCTTGAGCTTCAAGTTTTTGAACCCTATGTTTAGGGCAAAGACAAGACATTCTCGTCGACAGTCGACGATTAAAATGCTTATTATTTTTATTCCTGTGAACTCTGATGTTATTCATTGCGAGACATTATATTTTTTATGGGTTTCTCACTGAATATATTGGTCTGAAAAAAATGAATAACAAATTGAAACAAATTCCTTATCTTCGATGCCATAAATCGCTGCAAAGTTAGCAAACGATGAAAATGTTTGGGAAAAAGAGTATATCTAATGAAATCAAAGTACACTTTATTGCTGTTTATGGATAATTAAGAAAGCATTAGACAACTGCTCACAACAAATCAATAAGCAAGCTCAAATAGACTAATAGATTGGGTATATCGAGATTTTGCACGACTTGAGGCCAGTTTGCTTTTTATTATACCATTACAAAGCGCTTATTTAAGGGCTGGCCATCAAATTCGTTGTAATGATCGCATTGAAAGACATGATTATGAGAAAGGCTATCACATGACTTACATTATGTTTACCTAAAGCTCATAAACTTCAGCTTAAATATGTTTTTTAGAGATATTAGTTATGCAATATTTACAAATAAACAATAATCGAGGAGAAAATAATAGAGTCTAATGACTAACAAATAATAATTTTATTATTGCATTCAAAGAGAGAAAAGGCTTACAATTAAACTTTGAGTTGACTTTTACTTAAGTATAATGTTTTGGTAAATAACAAAATTATGAATTCAACTCAAATATTACTCTTTATTATTGATATAATTGGATAAGAAAATTATGATAGTTATGATCACTGGATTTTGTGGCACAACTTCATGATTACCGGAGTACTTCTGGTGGGATAACAAACGAAATTTCATGTCTTTACAAAAAACTATTTCCACCTCTAAATTATAAAAACGTTTGTTTGGTTAAAGTTGAAAATCACGACAAAAAAATGAATTACATTAAAATTAGTTTTTATGTTAATCTAATTTAGATAAGAGATAAATAGAGTCTTGCAATGTGTTAACATCAAAGAAGAAAAAACTGTTTGATAGCTAAAAAAGTGTAATAATTGGAGTTAAGTTTCATTTCTGGTTTGTTAGGTATTTCGTGAAATTTGTTTCGAGGAATAAACAAAAATATAATTTAATCGTTTCTCTCGCGAACTGATTGGCAAAAGAAAATCAAATCGTATCAAAAGTTTAATAAAATTCGAGCCTAAGATTGGCATCACTTCTGTGACAGAGTTGTTGGCAAATAAATTTTGGGCCAATAAATATCTACTCGGGATCTATCTTTGAGGTGATAGCCCTCCGGTTATCGATACTTTTAGGGGAATTTAATTAAATTAAATGAAAATCAAAAAACTTTTTCTTCAGATTTCCAGAGCTTCTGATATACATCTCATTAGTAATTGAGTCGCGATTTTCTCCCATAAAAGAGATTATAATTATTTTAATGAACATTAATTTTATTGAAACCTATTTATTAAATATTAAATGTTTTAAAAATTGTATTAAATTTCAAGAATTAAATTACATTTTCTTTATTTAATTTTCAAATTTTTGATACCCGAGAAGTAATTTTATTAGAAACAAAATTATCTAAAATTATGAGATTCAAGGAAAAAATGCCCCCAATCTCTCCCCCATCTCCCCTCACATCCAAATTAAAGTTCAATACTTCTCATAAAATTTTTCTGTCCCTTTTGTGAAACAGATAGTCTGTGCGGAGGACTCGACGCTATCATATATGATATTGAAAGTGGGATCACATGAAACAGAGAGAAAACGTTTTGCAATCAATTTATTAGTTAAAAAAGATGATGATATATGAAACATAATTACACTGGGATTTTAAGTTTTACATTAGGGGACTCACTCTTATACCTCTGTAGACTGAGTTTGAAATTTATACATCAGGGCCCGGGCGAAAATCGTGAGCTGTTGACCCGGCGCTTAAGGGGCGCTCTGTCTTATGCCAAGAGATGATCACTACACGAATTTTTTCACTAATTTCAGTCTTAAGACATAACAAATCTCAATGTTATGAACTTCAATAACAATTACCAGAAGAAGGTTTTCGTTAAATTTGAAATTTACTCGAAGAGAGAGAGAGAGAGAGAGAGAGAGAGCAATGGGGGCCACTTTCTTGGAAAGTTTCTGGAAAGTCGAGTTTT
>JAQGBD010000170.1:0-43006 GCA_034698165.1 Punctoribates punctum
TAATTTCAAGTTTAAGAGAATCAAAACAATTCTTTGAAATGAGTTCAAAACCAAATAAAGCGATGAAGATATCAAATGGCGAGTCCTTTCAGAGAAAGAGAGGACGTCCTCCGGCATTACAATCAGAAAACACTGTCAAAGAGGAATATATAGAAGAAGAGGAAATGATGTCTTCCGATGTGAACAAACAATGCATTTCATCGACGCCTGTATTGGAGTCAATATTGAAAACCACTTTTGGAGACCAAAGTGTGGCTCAGAAAGAAATGAACGAAAGCGCAGTGCGACGAGTGGTGGGCGCCACTGATTTTGGTGGTCGACTCCACTTCATTATTGAAATGACGGATAGGACCCGACGTATGATCGAAGCCAACGACGCCTATGACTTGTGTCCGAAAACTATTCTCAAATTCTTTGAGAATAATATCGTTTGGAATAAATGAAAGAAAATCTCATTTTTGGCTTAATTTGAATTCAAATTCTTTTTGTTTTAAAATTCAATGTTTTCTCAATTAGTTTGAAATAAAATTTTATTACGAAATCAAATATTACTTCAATTCATTCAAAAAGAAAAATCATTTGTAAAAACATTTCAAATAAACTCTAAATTAGAGTAAATTATAGTAAAATTGAATACTATTTACAATAATTAAAAGATTGAGATTTTGTTCACATTTTACTTCTTATTGAGAACCAATTTTTGAAACCACTTAAGGAAGGAATGAGTGAACGCTTGACTTCAATCGGAACAATCCTTTCGTTACTTTCAATGGGTTTGTAGTCCTTCTTCGGCGCTTCAATTTTGAGAATCCCGTTCGGTTCCAGACTTGAAACCACTTTCTCTGATTCAAAGCCCTCGGGAAGAATATATCTGCGAATAAAATGTCTCTGAACCCATCCGTGTTCATCACTGCGCTCTTCATGTTTGGCCCGAATCTCAACTGTATTTCCCACTGTTTTCACAATAATTTCTTGGGGTTTGAAATGACTGCAGTCGACTCTCACACAAAACTTGTTGGGATCGTTGGCCGTCTCCGCAATATCCAAACCCATCATATCTTTAAACTCTTGTAAATCGAGCCCAAAATGCTGTCCAAATGCGGATTGGGGCCAATCCCAGACATCCCAATAGTTGGGATCACATCTATGAGGACTGAATAGAGTTAACGCCATTTCATCAAAAGTTATTGAAAATTATTAATAGGTTGAGGTAAACGACAAAATTTAAGCAAAAATTGAGTTAAACTTGTTTTGCAATTCTTGTGATTCACTTGTTTTGAATGTTAGTGAAGTGGAGGAGTCTTTCCCTTTAAATAGGATTCACTGCTTTAGTGAGAAATCTCTCGAAAATTCTGTACTAAAGTCTCTGTTTATCTGCTTTTTTGTTAGGCATTAATGCTCTGCAGTGAAACCTCTTTCGAGAAAATTCGAGAAAAAACTTTTGATATTCAAAACAATTTTTAAATTCAATGATTTCCTGATTTTTATTGAAATTATTGAAATCGTTAATGACTAGACAAGATTTCTTTTAATAGAGTCAAGCAACATTTATCTCACATCTAAAATTGACTAAACTTCTAAAACGGGTCTTGATCATACTTGCATATTGTTTTAATCAATTAATTTTCAATTTCAATATCCTTGCAATTTGTTCATCAATTGATGACTTATTGTTTGTGAATTATTTGATTTCGTGCTTTCATTAGATATGAGAATATTTTTTAAAAAGCATTAAAAATATTTTTGTTTCAAAAAATAAATGTCATTAAGAAGTCTTAATCCGAGTGAAAGGGAGACCATTCGACTCCTGTATAGTTTGCTTTTAAAATGGGATGAATTGATGAAATATACGGATCAGACAATCGCAACGATTAGGCGAAGACAAAACTCAAGAGTTGAATCGGAAACACCTCTATTAACAGATTCGACTATTGAAGACATTGATGACATCGCACAGAATAACAGAAATTCTGAAGCTCTGAATGAAAGCAATTCTTTGAAAGAAAACAGTGGTTCCAGTATTCAGACAAATACTAATCGAAAGAATAGTACTAAAGACAAAATTAAGAAAAAGTCCAAAACTTCTCCTAAGAATAAAAGGAAGAGTTTTGCCAATGATTTGGAGGAAAACTTCATGAAATTGGACGCTATTATCCAGTTTTATGAAGATTTGAAGAAAAGAGCGCTCAGGACTATCTTAGCTCAAGGAAAGACTTCTAAAGCCGCCAAAGATGTGAATCAAGAGATAAACGATGAAATTCAAAGATTTGCAAACAATTCCAATAATTAATTAATTCACGCGATTTGTCTAAACATTTATTTTTTGAAACTATTTCTGAATACAATTAAAACTAAAATTCAATGAAAAATGTTTTCTAAAAGTTTATTGAAATTGAGTTCTTTTGTGACAAAAAGCACTGAATTAATGCCAAAAACCAATTCTTTATTTAAGAAAATGACCGAAACTAATGTCTGTCCGACTATCAGACGAGCGAACAATAATTCGAGTTTCGAATATGAATTGCCGTCACTCATGAACTTTGACCCCCGAGAGACTCAGTTCCCGGCAATGATTCCATCAAAGATCTCATTCTTTTATAAGACATTTGTTGACAAGTCTTTCAATGAGAACCGTTTTGTGGATCAGGCAAAACAAGTAATACATTTCTCACAAAATCTGATTATTCTTTTGATCAATAATTCTAACCATTAATAGATTGTGTCTAAGATTTCCACTCATTTGTCGAACGATAACATCGAAGGAATCAAATCTTTGGTCTCGAAAGAGGTATTAAATGCTTTTTATACTTTAAGTCAAACGAATTTTTATTTGAGGCTTTTGAAGAGTTGTCACAAAACTACAGAAACTTTTCATCGGAACAGAAAAGTCAACTGAAAGTGGAGGTGAATGATATCCTCCAATGCTTTCCACTCGGCTTAAGAGTCAAAAGAGTTGGTAAGACTTATTCTGAACTTATGTTTTATGAATATCCATATCTATTGAAAAGCTATGAAAAATAACTTTTAATGTGAACTTTTATTTCACATAAAAGCCAAAAATGGATTTGACGTCAAAATTATTGTTATGATTGAAGTATTGAACGACAGTTCAAATGCAATCAACCAAAAGATTTTGAGTCACATCCGAACGAAAGAATTTTTCGACGATTCGGAGGAATTCAAGCTTAAGATCTTAGAACCACTTCTGGACAACAAATATCTTTGCGTTTATGAGTAATCCTTAAATTTGATTCTCTTTTCTCTCAATAACTGACTCTAAATATGAATAAATGACAGATTCAGTCGAATGTATGGAACGGAAGAAACCAGGAATTGGATTATCACTCGTTTAACACATTATAAGTATAGAGATATTTATTTATTGAATGAATAAACAAAAATATATTTGAAATTAAGATTCGGTTTGAAAATGTTTAATGAAATAAAAATATTGAGAAAAGAATTATCACTTCTTTTTGTTTGAATTGTCTTTTGGTTTGTTCTTTGAGTTGTCTTTGGAGTGATCTTTGGTTTCCTCTATTTTACTCTCCGAGAGAGTGAATACCTTCGGATCGATATATCCGAGAGATTTGGTCGGCCTTACGATAACACTCCCGGTATTCAGTTCGTTGTTTTGAGACATTTCTGCGTAAGTCTCGTCTTCTTCGGCTTCTCTTGAGTTTAATTTCGATTCATATTTAGACTTAAGACTCTCTGATCTCTCGCTCTTCTCTTTAACGCTCTTCTCTTTAGGACTTTTACCACTTTGTCGAGTGTCTGGACTTTTGGTGGGAGTGGTCGGCATACCATCAATTGGCTTCGGATCGGGTGATTCGACGTCTGAGGCAAATGTTTTTGATTCAAAGAAGAATTTTCTGAATAAAAATCTGATGAATGCAAAGATTGGTAACCAAATCAAATAAATGACTAATAATGTAAAGAAAAAGATAGTTATGAGAATCTCTGCCTCCCATTCCTCTGAATCTGCGACTGATTTGAGTTTCAAGTCTTTGTCGATCAAAACAATGACCGAAACGGAGAGTAAAACAGTTATCAGAAAAATTGTCAAATAATATAAATATCGAAATATCGACCAAAAGATTGAAAACTGATTTGACTTCACTTTCATTGGACTACACTTTGAGTTATAAATTCTTTTGACGACCGATCGAAACAAATAACTGATTATTTGGGTTACTGTCGGCGATACCACTCCTGAGATGAGGACAGAAGCGATGATCTTCGGAATGCCGTCACTATCTCTCAGATAAAAGAGAACTGCAGTCATAATTTCAAACGACAGATGAAAAAGAAATGCAATGAAAAGGCATTCCTCAAACCACTCGAGTTTTGGCAAAAGTTTTATCCCTCGGTTCTCCTCAACACTTTCAGGAGGCGTTTTCATCGGTTCCCCAAATGTCTCGATATTGAGAGAATGGAAATCCGGACAAAACGTCTCTTCGGAAGAGAAGTTCAATGTCTGGCCTCTGATTATGTAGACGACGGCGTCACTCATCTGAATGTTGACGATTGGGTTTTGAACGGCGAAGAAGATCCGATCGCCACTCATTTGGTCATTAATTTCAAAACCTTCGAAGAAAATCTTTGAATCGACTGAAAAGTGAGAAAAGAAATTGAAAATAATTTCAACAAATATTTGTTTTCTTCACATTTAGAACAGTTATGAACGGCTCTGATGTGAGTAATGAATGGCAAAGGTTTGTGTCTATGAATCAAAAACAATCCCCGAATGTCTTTCACACAACAAACGGATCCATTGATCTGCGCCTCTCTGAAGTCCATGAAAAGAGTGGCGACTCTTGTTTTGCCTGAACTTTGGTTATTGTGGATCAGTTCCAAAGTGAGACAAGTGTTGTGAATATCGAAAGAGTCGTTCGGATGACTGAAAAGAAGTTTACAAAAGTATTTGAAAACGGGTTTCGTTCTGTCGTTGGCCTCAAAGTTCTTCTGGAAAACCTTTTTTACGATTTTATTCTGAAGACAATTACGAAGACATTTGAAAAGAAAAAGAGTGAAGACAGCGATCCATACAAAAAGATCTGCGAATAAAATCGATTCATTCATCGGAATGTCTTCTGATTATCGGTAATCAAGTCTTTGAATATATTTTCTTTTGATTCGTTGGGAAAAAAATCAATTCTTATATTTGTTTGATTCGCGAGATTTTGGATTAAATCAAATTTGAATTAAAACCCAATTATTGACAAAATTCGTTATATTTTATACAAAATTCTTTAAAAGTAAAGTTGAGTCCAATCCTGTGAACAATCCCTTCCACTCTTCAATGGATCAGATCTGTGCCGAACACGTATTCAGTAACCAATATATTCTGACTCAGATTGTGAGACGACTCGACATCCGATCCCTTACCCGATGTCACAGTATTTCGAAGCACTTCTACTTCGCGGCCGACTTTGAGAGCGAAAGACGTAAAGATATAATCCATTTATATCTTCTGAATTATGAAAACTCGTTGAGTCGTTTCCACGTCAGAGATGTCAACAATTTGTTGGTCTCTTTCTCTAACTTCACGAAACTGTGGCTCAATATGCGGCCGAAGAGTGTCTTTCTTATGGTCGGCGGTTACCGTCAAAACCAAATTGATTACAGACATAAAGTTTTGCAACGATTGAGTGAATTCCTGCCTAAGAACTGCCAAATGGTATTCCTGGACGTCGGGCACACAATACTGACCTCTTCTATCCGTTTCAAGAGTCTCACCAATTATTCGGACGCCCAGAGGAATAGTCCCGCGTTTCAGAGGACAGCCTTTCCCTGTTTGTCATCGATAATAATTCCTGACATCGAAGGCGTTGAGGTTAAGACATACCACAGATTGGAAAACGTGGACATCAATGGCGTGAAGTCTGTTCTGTTATTCATGTCATCGAAGAAGTTGTTTCGAAAGACAAGGTTTGAGAGCAGACAAGAAATTGAAAGAACCAAAAGAGAAATCTCTGGTCTTCTGTCAAAACTTGATTACAAGATATCGTTCGGAGGGGGAGCTGTTGTGGCGGCCCTCAGTTCTCCAACTGATTCATTTGAAGAGTGTCTCCTTCGCGAGCATTTGGTTTTAACTTTCGGTGGAAGTGGTGTTCGAACCGCGAGTTCAGTGATATCGACCACAGATGAAGAAGAATTTTTGCCACAATTACTGGAATTGAAAAAAGGAGTGGACTTTGATTGCGAGGACTGTAGGAATGGCCTCACATTTGGTTATGTGTTCGCAAATAATAACAATTTTTCGCAGCGATTCACGAATGCCTTTCAGACAGTGTTTCCTTCCGTCGGGATATTCGGCTTTCAGACCAACCAAAGAATGTTTGGCAAACACTTCCTAAAGAATGACAGCTCAGGACTCAATCGATTCTACGAAGACATCAATCCTTTGACGGATTCTGTTATCGTTTTACTCAATATTCAGAACAAAAGGGATTAAATGGAGAGAAGAGTTTCCAATCATTTGTTGTTTTAATTAAAATCAATGAAAAAAATCATTAATAAAAACATTGAAAGAAATAGAAATTTATTTGAATTGAAAAATAGATATCATATAAAAAAATTATATAAAAAGCAATTAATTCACAAAAATCAAAATGTTTTTAATGAGTTCATTGAAACAAAAACCTGGAGGTCTGTCCAAAATTATTCGGTGGCGACTCTTTTCCAATATTTGCTCTGTAGGTGACAACAAAGAGCTGGTCCTCTGTCTTTCTTTTATTGTAGTGAATCTCATCGATGGTGATTCCAGCCCTACCCGGAGCCTTGAAAAAGCACTTAACCTGATCTGTGAAGGATTTGATTTCTTTGCTCTGATTATCAATTCTTTTGATTATGAGTTCCATCAGATAATTGTCTGTCAGAGTATTGATTCGTTTGATTTCATCCATACCTTTGCTGAGGAAGTGATCCAAATTCTTTTCCACAAACTTTTCAACAGTTTTAGCGAAGATATCCATACCATAAATGGCAAAAAATCTCCAGAAGTCTTCAAATGTGTCCAAATTGATCATTGGAACCAAATATTCTTCGACACAAAACATAAGTCTTTTGAGTTGATATTTATGTCCGCATTTGTATACTTCGATTGCCATCAGATAATCACATTCGCCATCGAATACCAATTGATCGCAATATATGTAACGAATCATTATCTTAAACGCCTCTGCATTCAGGTCTTCGACAATAACTTTCTTGTCTTTGGATTCTTTGAAGTCTCCCGAAAACATCGCCCGAAAGACTCTACTCTTGTGGGACAACAACGCCTTAAAAGCAGGAATTCTTTGGCCGTCGACAATGAAAATTATATCACTTTTTGACTCATCCATGAAAAAATCCATTTCTGGGTAAACACTCTCATTATTCTCGGACTAAATTCAATGCAAATAAAGTAAACTTATTATTAATAAATAAGTTTCAAATGATTACCATTTCTTTGCATAACTCAAGTATTTGAAGAAATTCGATGAGAATTGAGAAACAGCCGACACTTCAGACACTTCTGATGCCAGAATCCAAATGAGTTTTGAGAATTAAGTGATGGCTCTTAAGAATTGACTCTTAAACAGTCAGAGTCTACTCAACTCTGAACGCATAGTATTTTGAACTGAGCCGAGAATTTGAGGAAAATCAACGATTTCTGTGGTTAACGACAGAATCGAGTCTTTCCTCTCCTTTCATACAAATGTTTTTAAACTTTTTAAGCATAAAAACAAAAATTTCCATTAAGTGAGTCATAAGAAGAAAAAAGAATTTATTTCTATATTTATGGCTTACATATGATTAGAGGCATGACTGCAGTCATTCCTCTCAGTTTGTGATCCTTTGCCAAACTCAACAGTTATGATATTTAAGAGCCAGCCATCAATTGTTGACAAAATGTCAATTAAATCATTAGTCAAACGATAAATACAAATGATCTTGCTAATTTCGATATTTTTAAAGCATTGGATTTATTGAACGAATATTTGATTTGTTTAATATTTGATTCATAGGAACAGACGATTAACTGATGATTACCTCCGGTTTCCACTAATTATCGAAATTTGAAGAAATTCTGTTTTAGTTTTCAACCAGAGGTCAAAATCCCTTTCCTTTCAATGTTTTACTTATTTTAATATATTTTTAGACAAAATAAATGTTTTATTTAAACCCAAACTTTTGAGAGAAAAGCAATTAATTAACATTCAAATGGTTTACGATAACTGAAAGGCCGGAAAACGACTGTTCTTTGGATTCATCAAATCTGATAAATAATAGACAGTTCCGGCCATTCCTTCGAACAGCGAAAAGGGTCGGTCAGGTGTACGACAAGAGTGTTGGCCATAATGAGAGCACCATTCGCCAAATCTGACGGCTCTGTACAGGTGTTTGGCTTCATCTGTCAACTGATAGAGTCTGAGAAACGCATAGCCATTACCGGCCGTCCCGTGACATAAGCCATACCCTATTATTTTCAATTTAATATAAAATGTAAAGAATTTGAGTCCAAATTAGAATCGACCGAAAGACTGACCCTTTTTAAGGAGTCCTCTCTTCCAAATGCATTCACAGCTGTCTTTGGCTGCCGTCAGATATCTGTGGTCTTTGAATGTCTGAAACGCCAAACAAAACAAATGGACAGCACCGGGACATCCGTGACACCAGTGCATCAAAACGTCTGAAAAGTCATCCAAATCCGACGGAAAGTTACCCGAAGACAAACGAATCGATAAAATGAAATCAACAGTAGGTTTGACCAAATGGTTGAGTTCTTCAGAAGTCAGATATTCCTTCGCCTCCAAAAGTAAAGCCATAATTCCAATCAATCCGTGAGCGGCGCCGACGTAAGAAGTTTTATACCAATAGTACATTAGCGGACATTTTTCACTTATTCTGTCCTTTTTAGCCGTTTTTTGACCAGACCTGAGAATAGCGTCGACAACGGCTCTAATGCTCTGATTATCAATGATTTGATTCGCGTTTGGAATCAGTTTTCTGACAAAAAGCAATGAAAAGAGAAAACCAGATCTTCCGTAAAGAAGTTCGTCAGCCATTTCAGTGTTGATATCAGTGGTGAAGACAACCATTGATTTCATTGAATTGAGGAATTTGTTTGATCCGTTGGAATCACCTCTAAGGTGATGAACCACTGCTCCGATGCTTAAGACTCCGGAGTCGCCCAAAACAAACGAAATGTCATCTCTTCTGAGCCTCAGTTTCTTAATTACCGGATCAGTGAATGACAAACATTTGTCTAAAAGATTTTTGTCGTTTAAGATTTGAGACAAATGAAGGTAAAGGAGTGCAAAACCAGTACTTCCCGTATAAACGCTATAATCGTTTGGATCAACATTTTTGTTGATATTTCTCTCCAAATGATTCAAAAGACTTCTAAAGCCTTCAGACAAAAGAGCTTTTGTTTTGTCACTCAATTGACATGAATTCGGTTCAAAAACAGTGTTGACAACAGAATAGTCTTCAAAAGGATTATCAAAATATCTTTTTGTGGACATTGTTTACAATTCAAATGTTTTGACATTTAATGCAAACTTCAAATCTATTGCCATAAAAGTCGACGAAATCAATAACAATAAGAAATTCTCTCATTTGTTGAAAAAGGGATTCATTTGACGAAACTTTAAGGAAACGATTTTTATGGACTCAAAACATATGATTGAAAAATGTGTTTGAAATTCAAATATTTTAGTTTTATTTCAATCGATTAAATATTTGAAAACTGGTTTAACACAATTCAACACAATTTCTATCGATTGAACTGTATTTTTGTGATCAGATATTTATTTTTAACTCATTTTGTTTACAAATGTTGTCTGACTTTCGATGAATTTAGTGAAATGAGTAGCGAAGAGATCTCCGATTCAGCTAAAGATGAAGATAAAGACAAGCCTTCAAAATATGACTTACAGTCGGAGAGTTTTGACGCTCAGTCATCACTAGTTTCTGATGTGAATGCCGTCCAGATTCCGGTCCCGACGGCTCATACTTTTAATAATATCGACGAATATTTTAGCAAAAGTTTTACTAAACTAAAGCCATTGCCGTCAAAAAGCAGTTCCAAAACAGTGCCCACTTTTGAAAGAACTCTTAAGTTGGAGTTATGTGTCTCCACTCGTCCTCAACGGCAGGAACTACCCACTGTGTTGACCAGAATGAAGGGAGCGGTCAAAGGCCCCAATAATTTGCTTCTCAAGTGTCTGAACAAAAGAATAAAAGTTTTGATCCGAAGACGAAAAAGTGTGAAATTATTTTCTGAGCGCTTCGGTTGGGTTTCAGGACTTCTAATCGCTTTCGACAAACACTATAACCTCTGTATGACTGATGTCGACGAAAAATATCAGAGATTAGACCAAAACAATGAAACCATTGATGTTTGCAATCATATGAAGCAACTGTTCATTAGAGGCGATAACGTTATTCTAATCGCTTTTGTTTGAAAAATGCTTTTTATTAAAAATAATTTGAATTTCTATTAAAAACTTTAAATACAATAAGTTTTTCAATGCAAACAAAATCCAAATATTTGGTGAAAAAGATTAAAATTGTGTTAAAAATCAATATTAGATAAAATCGATAAATACTGTAAGGAATTGATAAGTATTTACAATACATTCAGTTCTTAATTATTACGATTAGTGGTCAGCACTCTGGGAGTAACTGATCGCTTAGTTGAAGAGCTTTTCTCCGCACAGAATGTAGAGTTGGGTTCCGATTCTGATTTAGTTTTGAGTTTAGAATTGAGTCCCACTTTCTTTCGCTTCTGATTATCAGTCAATGGCTTAAGATTTTCGTCATTAGAAGAGATGGACTTCAATGAAATGCTTCCAATACTGGAATTGCTTGAAGTTGAGGACAAAAATTCGGAGTCTTGTTCTTCACTTTCAGGAAGGGGTGTATTACAAGCGTTGACGAGTCGGAAGCGGTCCAGAATTCTTTGGTGAGGAGACGTTTCAACCAATTGGCGCGGATATGAATAACTTGTCTTTTGGGGAGTGGTTCCGGTGGGAACGTCTGCTATTAAATCGTTTTTAACGAACGTTTTAAAACTGTTGGCTCTGCTCTCAATTTCTCTGATCTGTGAGCTCTCCATCGTATGCAACAAACGAATCATTTCTGACGCCTTGTCTTCCACACAACCAGTAATCAGTTGCATATTCTGTGCGATATCTGAAACTAAAGATTTCTGTTCCTCTATGTTATCACCAAAAGAGTCTTCAAACGACTTAAGTGTTGTCTGTTTGAGAGATAACTGTTTGTCAGACATTTTGATGGAGTCGTCATTCAATTTGATGCAATCAGTCATTTGTTTCGTCAAAACCTCTTTTCGGGTTTCGATCAAATCTTTTGTCTGAATCGGAAGAGTTGTGTTCTTTGAATTCATTTCATTGATTTGATTCATCAACTTTTGGGTCGTCTCTGAGTTGAGTTCATCGATGTTTGCGATTTGTTTCAGACCAATGGCTTCTTCGAAGTGAATTTCAGCGGCAAAGGCATCAACTCTTGAGTTAACACCACTCAAAGATTCCATTCTTGAGGTTGACTTCTCTTTGATTGAGTCGACTACTTGTGTGGTACCCTTTTGGAGCTCAACTCTAGCCTTAATGCGTTCAACTCTAATGTTCTGCAACTTTTTCAAATGGTTTTCCATAACCTCTTCGAAGTCATCCAACTCCTTATCAATGGCTGAATAGGTCTCTGTATTTTGTTGACCTTTGGCCTCAACCTGAGAGATAAGAGCCGACATCTCCTCATCTGATGAAAAGAACAGATTAGTTAAATGAAGAAAAATGAAAACAAAAATAAATACTTTGAGTTTCGAAGACTGACTTCAATTCCTTTTTAATAGAAGCGAAAGAACTGACAGTCATTTTGGAGACTTTCTTCATATGACTGTTTTGTTTCATCACAACGTCTTCGATGTCCTGTCGCTGTTGGGCTACGATTTGATTCAATTTCTCTATATCTCCATTAATGGCAGTCTTTGTCTCTTCAACCGAAGACAGTATGACAGCGAACGCCTCGACTAAAGTGGTGTTGATTTGTGAGGCGCTATCTTTTAAAGTCAATGAATTTTCCAAAATGATCCGGTCTTTTGTGAAAATTGAGGAAAACTGAGTCTTATATCGATTGACGGTTTCACTCAAAGAAACGACTTTATTCTGAGCGTTGGCCACAATATCCCCAACTGAAGTGATATTATCGTTGACGGAGTTTCGCATTTCATCCAAAGTCTCGTTATATGAAGAAGTGGTCACTGAAACCAAGTCTTCCAAACGTTTCATATCTTCGATAAATTTTCCCTAAAAATAGAAATTTGTTAAAAATATTGCGAAAAAGTTAAACGAAGAGAACAGACCTCAAAGTCCTTAGTTTTTGACCAATTGTTTGACTCCACACTCTTCTGTCGGTCGACCTTTTCGTGAAGTTTACTGATGTGAGAAGTGGTCACTTCGGCCACAGACAGAAGCTCTTTGGCCTGTCCTGAGAGCACTTTTTCGGAGTTGACGTGAGTCTCAACTAAATGCTTTTGTTCGTCTCTATCGGTTCGGGTGACCGACAAATCAATTTTGGTTTCAGACAACAGTTTGGAAGTGGTCTCCAATGTCTTAGTGGTCACTCCAAGCTTTTCCTCTGTTTCTTCAAATAGGGCCTGAATTCTGGCCATTTCTTCGGTCAAGGCTTGAATCTGAGCGGTTTTCTCTTCAATTTCTTGTGTCTGTTCTTTGAGCTGTTGTTCCATTAGATTGAAGTTATTTGCGTCCACATAAATGCCGTTCTTCTCCCGACACGCGGCCAAATCGCGACGCAATCTCTCGATTTCTGCGGTGTATTCCCTCAACAAAGTCTTTTTGCTGAGTCTTTGGTTGATCTCTGGTTTATTAGTGATCTTCTTCGCCCTCTGAGCGTATTCCAGAGTGGAGAGGGTGTCGTCAGCGTCCGCTATATTTGGAGATATGGTTGCGATAATAGATGTCTTAGTTCTGCCGCCGAGTGATTCCTGAAGAAGTCGAGTTAACTTTGATTCCCGATAAGGAATGTGTGGCGTTCTGTCGACCAAAGATGTGATGACTCTTCCGAGAGTCAAAAGCGATTGATTGATATTTCCGGCCTCACGGGCTCTCTTGTCGATAGCACCCGACCGACCGATGTTCTCACTTCCGGCCAAATCGACTAAATTAAGTTTTCCGATTTTCACCAAATCTTCGCCATCGATGGCATTATTCTCTTTGATGTGAACCGTCACCGAAAATATGGTATGACTTCTACTCGAACAGGCGTTCAGAAGAGTAGCCGCTGTCTGTCGTTTAGCCGAACCCTTCTTCAGAATCTCATAAATCTCTGCCTTTGACTGAACTGTAATTTCTTCGAGTCCTCCGACAATAATAGATCCCTTTCTGGTGGTGTCCTCAAAGATCTTAAGTTTTGTGGTGTCGTCGAGAGGACTGAGAAGATCGTAAAGTTCTTCGTTGTAGAGCTCAAGAAATGAAACTCTGACCGTATGTTCTGTGCTCTCAGTGGAGAGGGTCTCAAACAGTTGATGAAGAGCTCGAGGAATGATTCCGGCGGTGGGATCGTCTTCCCAGGAACAGACGTCATCCTCTTTACTCCGCTCGCCTTCCATTGTGTAGGTCTTACCGGTTCCGGTCTGTCCGTAGGCAAAGACAGTGCAGTTATAGCCCATAACCACCTGTTCTATAAGAGGTTCGACGACAGACCGATAGACTTGGATCTGATTTGTTTCGGCGCCGAATGTATTGTCAAAAGTAAATGTCTTACTGTTGTATCTCTCGTTAGAGTTCTTCGACTCATTGATTCGGACTTCTCTGCGTTCGGGCAGTACTTCGATCACATTCTTCTTCTCATTTGACTTCAGTGGTCGACATCTGACAAAGACTTTGATATTTTGCATAACGTCTGGGATTGCGGTCTCTTTGCCGTGAGGTGTCTTCGGACCCGTCATTGTCACAATCGGAGCCATATTTCAATTATCAGTTAAAATCAATTTGGATTTGATTATAAAATTAGAGAATAAAACAATTATCGGATAAAAAGACAATAAAATTGTGGCAAAAGTAATGAGTATTTGATGAGTGTTTCCAAAGTGAGTAACGAATAAATGTTTAAACGTTTAACGCATTTATGAATTGAAACCAAATAACGTTATTTCAAATTTAAACTGTTTTCATATCAACTCTCCTTTGATTGGCTGAAACCAAAAGGTCGGCACTACTTCTACTCCAATCAGTTGTCAATCCGTTTCACAGTTTGATTCTTCCCCACAAACTTTTAATCATTTTAAGCGAGTTTAATTGCTAGACTTGAAAATGAACTTGGTGCCCTTTAGTCAACTAAGCATGCATAATTAGCAATGAATCAGAAAGATTTGAATTTTCTTTCGGTATTTTTCCAAAAGTCTTAAGTAATTGACGTTAATGTGTATCCAATTTGATGCCCCCTTTCCTATGTTTTCTATGCATTTGTTTCTCAATTTGCGGACGTTTTCTGTTTTGAAGTTTTACGATTCACAACTCATGTTTAGGGCCCACGTTTTCAATAGGCATTTGTTTAAATGTATGATTCAATTGGTTATTGATTGGGGAAACTGTGCCTTTGGTTGCGGTCATTGAACTCAATGAATATCAACAAAAAAGTGAAAACCGATTGAATTTGAGACTCGTTTTGATGAAAGTTAATTAATTTTCTATACTTTCTTATTGATTAAAACTCAACTATCAATTAGTACCTCAACTCAAATATCAAGATTATAAATAAGTGTAATAAATCAGTGGACAGTATTTTGTTTATGAAAGGGTTATCTAAAAATAAATGAAAAACAGTGCAAATCATTGCTGTCATGTGTTGTCAGACATTAATTGACAATCAATTAAATCTTTTAATGAATGATAAGTTTGAATAAGTGTTGATAACTCTCTTGGTTTCAATTGTGAGTCAAATGTATTCTCATTTCTATTGATTTAATGTCTTTGAATCATAAGTTTGAGATCAAAAACCTTTTACTAAAGCAATGATTTTTGTGATCAATATTTCAAAATAATAGACAAACAAAACAAACAATATTTTGATTCTTAAGAATTGGTTTTTGCTTTTCAAGTGATTTCAAGTGACAGACAAATAGTGCATAAAATTTATTGCATTTGAATTTTTGGCATTTGTTTTGACACACATTTCAGAGCAGTTTTTGGCAAAATATATCCGTTTTTATGCCTCTCCTCTCGTTTTGTTAGACAAACGAGAAAATTGTCTTTTCTTCATATCTAATGCCAAAAATGGTTTTCCGATTCTTTGATTAAATAGTTTTGTTTTGTCTCTCAGTTAAGAGAAAATGTTTGAATCAAATACTTTCCTATTGAGTGCCCTATCAGTGGGTTTGGCGTCAATTGTCTATATCTTCTACGGACCGAAACAAACGCCGCCAAAGTCCAGAAGAGGTCGGACTAGAGGTATGTCAACAGATTAAATACATTTAAATCTCTGGATTGTTATTCCTCTTAATATCGTTTGCCATAATCGTTGACTTAATGTCCGAATCAATTGTTTAGAAAAAGGAGTGAACGGTCTCTACAATTATGGAAATCAATGTTTCATTAATGCAATTCTTCAGTCGTTGTCGTCATTGAAGTCAATGGATTCGTGGCTTAATTATGCCAATGGTTTACATAATGAACGCAATAATAGCCTTACGTATAGTCTTCTCAATACAATCAATGGTAAGAAACGATAGAAAAGTATACTTCCTTTGAGTTAACAAAAAAGCCCTGAATTTTCTCCAATTATTTTCTGCTCTTCTTTGCCATCGATTTTGTTTCAAACATTTTTTTTGTTTCCAACTCTTTAATGATTTACTGGTTTTCAGAGAAGATTTGATTCTTTAGTCAAATGATTAACAAAACCAAAGTTAATGAAAATGATTTGAAATTTGAGTTTTAATGAATAGTTATTTTTATTTGAAATAATTAAGGTTTTGCTCAAAAATTAATTATTTTAATGGATTTGAATGCGATTTGTGTGCGATTTGTGTGAGTTTCAGATTTAATCGCAATATATTTTGGTCTGAATTTGATTATTAATAATAGAAAATCTCATTTTGTGAGCCAAACATAAAAAGCAAATCTTTAGTTAACGACATTTAAAGCCTCAAAACCCAAAGCAATCGTTAAAAGTTGTGAAAATAGTTTTGTTTGAGTGGATCTCCAATTCATTAACAATCACTTAATGATAATTCGGACCATTTTTCGTGACTCTCTGTTTCTCTTTTGTTTTAATGAAGTTCTGAATAACAAATCGATTGATTCGGTCGGCGGTCAGTCTTTCGAGTCGTATAGCAGTCCTATAGACGTATTGAACGCTCTGAGGGCTCACAAGTGGACCATTTCTAACGAGGAACAGGTAATACACCAGAAGATCGATATAAAGTGCTCTCCAATAATGTTTGCCGTAATTCTTATCTGTTGTTTGGGTCTGTGTTTGGGTATGTGTCGGTCTTGACGTCCAATTAGGACGCTTTCGAGTTATTCAATGTTATGACTCAGACATTAGAGTTGGAATTGTATTCAGCGCTTCCCGTCTACTCCTTAAAGGACGCCCTCCTAATCGAGGTTTGTTATCGGTTTTGTATTTGCTTTTAGTCTTTTTTGTTTAGATTTTTCTTTATTTTGTTGTTTAAAACTTTTATAACTATTTGGTTGACATCAAGAAGTGATGAAAATTGATGAGACGTTTCTGAATATTTCATTGGCTTAGGATCTTATCAGCAATGGTTGTCCTCAAACGAGTCCTTCGATACAGACTCGAGGCTGTGCTCAGAGCCCGTCTCCAGTGGATAATCGAATCGCAAAGTCATTGCCGACTAAAGGAATGCTTTGCAGTCAACTCTATTGCAGAAAATGTTGTCATAAATATCCGTTACATTTGGACACTTTCGACGCCATATCTCTGGTTCTGCCCAATAATGTGTTTGGAATTCCCATTCAATTACACGACTGTCTGAATAAGTTTGTCAGCAATGAAGTCATACATGAAGTCAGATGTGAGACATGTATTAAAAATAGCCACCGATTGGATGCCAGCCGTAAGTCTGCGTTCGTCAAGAAGTTGACGTTCGCTAAAATGCCTCAACTCTTGTGTCTTCACATCCAACGACTTGTCTGGCTTTCCAATGGACACCCATTAAAGCGCTGCGAAAATATCATTTTCCCGGAATATCTGGATATGGATTCATATGTCTATCGCTCTCAAAGGTCTAAACATGAGATGAATTCGAGTACAACTGTGGGTCTGATCGGTGGAGCCTCCACTCCAGTGAAGAACCAGACAAGTGAGGCATCGAACAGCGCTGACCTCATTTCGATTGCCAGCAATGAACTGAACCAAAGCCGAGAGTCATTTAGAGCTAAATATAAATATAAGTTGTGTTCAGTTATCGTTCATTTGGGAGACGCCTCTTCTGGTCATTTCATTTGTTACCGACGCGGGACTCAAACGCATAATCATATGAAATGGTATTATATTTCAGACACAACTGTATTGGAAGTGAATATATCGGAAGTGCTGAACAGCTCCGCTTATATGCTTTTTTATGAGAGGGTTAGACATTATTAGAGATTATTAGCTATTATTAGTCTTTTTGATACCTCTTTACAGTCTTTACTCATTTTAATTACTCGACATTTACTCCGTTCATAGTTTTGCTGTTCTTCTGCACAGATCTGATGTGATATTAGATTAGATTAGTTTTTGTTAAAATTGGACGCAATTTGTTATAAAACTCATTAATTTGTTGAGAGTTTGCTATAAATGATTAATACATGGAATGAATGTATGGATATATTAGACTCTAGTCATTACTTAATGGATTAAATTGTAAACAACTCATCCATTATATTAATGGGAAATTCGTTTAAGAATACACTGAATCTATTGATTGAAGTTTAAGTGAAAAGTTTTCACTATAAATGCCAATCGTTTGTTGACTTCTTTCAAAATGATTTAAATGATTTGAATAAAAATTTAATGATTTTATTGTCAAATGATATTCAATTGGTTTGTCATTCGTATGAAAATTCTATATCACAGTAAATAATAGTGTCTTTGGTTGAGAAAAGTCTAACAAATCATTAATTGAGACAAATGTTTGACAGATGAGAGTGCCGTCAATGGAGACAATCGATTAGACAATTGTTTTATCTCTCAATTAGAAAACACTATTATATCGAAAACGTTTTTATAAGTAATCTTAAACTTAATAATGTATTCAAAGCTTATTTACAAATGTTTTGCACACTATTTGACAGAAAACCGATTCAATCACTCAAATGATTATTTAATTGTCAATAAATGTCATCGAATTGTAACAACTTTTGGTCCAATTATTCGATTATTGTTTTGTCATTTAGTGTCCAAATGGCGGCAATCAGTGTCTGGGAGTGGATGTCACGGATTTTCAGAGGACTGGCCAGTGGTTGAGGCACACAACTTAATTTGTACTAGCTATCAGTCCAATTGAATAATTTGATTATCAATTAGACTGATGTAGTCTTGAATTGTCAAACTCTCATCTCTTGTGATATCGTATGCCTTCCCAGAGTTGCCGTATTGGGTCCGGTGTTAATCACATTAACTGTGGCCGCTTTGTGGTCAGTGCGCGGCAGAGTTCGCACAGAATTGTTGTGAAACGTACTGTTGGCCATTGAGACGTGGGTCAGCCTATTGGACGAGTGCATTGGCACATGACATGAGAGAGGCTCCTGTGTTATTAGCATTGAGTTGTGTGAATGCTTTTGACCGCTGGCGGCCATTCCCGGCACGTAATCACTTTGTATTGAATTGGAGTGAAGATGGACTGTGGCTGGACTGCCATCAATGGGTGCCATTGAGTGCTGTTTGAGTGGTGAATGAGAGCTCGGATTCTTAGTCATACTTAACTCTCTTAAATCATCGATTTTCTGAACCTTAGAGACGAGAGGAGAGGAGAGGAGAACAGTGAGAGGAAAGCACTTCAATCAATACAATCTGTTTGTCTATCAGACGAATCTCTATTCAGATTTGCATTCAATGAGCCAAATGTGAACTCAAATATCCTTCAGAAACAAAGACAATAGAAATGAGAAAACAATGGAATACCTGATAATTCTTTCGAATCAGTTTGGCTTCCAATCGATTTTTGTCTCTTTGGTAGAAAACTCCGGCGAAGACCAACACATTGAGTATAAGCAGCGAACAGCCGATGGCGATAGTGACGGAAAGGGCTGTGGAATAGCTTCCTTGTTGAACTATCATAGAGACGGACGCATTGCTTGGATTGCCGTTTGACTTGACTGAACCCGAGTCTAAGGCACTTTGAGTTTGTTGATGAGTCTTATCTGACAATACCGGCGCTGCACTGGTCGGAGTCGAATACAAATGACTGGAATTATGAGTGCTGTTCGCTGTGAGCACACCATTCGGTCCGACAGTTGCATCGATATTCATATCAGCGCTCGAATGCGTTGTGAAGTAATGGCTTAATGGTGTCGGAGCTGTTAGAGAACTGGAGCGCACAACTCCATCATAGCTGAGAGGGTCGTCGTGAGCCTTACCACAGAAGAGCAATAAATAGACAATAATTTATTCTTTTCTATTCATTAATAGTTTTTTCGATCATTTCTTTCTCTTATTGTTATAGCAATTCTCAGACTATAATCTCTGCAGCTATACCTCTAATAAATGGTGTTCCTCTGCTGATGATGGACCGGGAGTATGCAGTTGTGGCAACAGATTAAGCCAATATGAGAGTCTGTGTGCGTGATAATGATCCCTCGTCTTCGGCTTCATCGCTGTCCAAAAAAAACGAAGACTTATAAAATATTTGTTTGAAAAACTGCTGCACTACTGCCGTACCGATCGTTAAGTATTGCTGTTGAATATCGTCATATTGAGGCCATTGGACCCTTGCCTTAGGGCCACCATTCCTTTCATCGCTATTAATGAGTCCGTTCGGATCGCTTTTGTATTTATTGGGATAAAAGCAAACGAATCAAAACATTTGATTAATGGCTACCAATTGGTCTAAACAAGTCTTACCCCGTCTTTGCGAAGTTAGACCAATAAGTCATCACTATTTCCGAGAGACCACTTTCTGCGCGAGAAAAGTTGCTCGAGAAGAATGACAATTGCATTCCTGAGACCATTGGAGCCCCCAATAAGTAGGCCAAGTCTTGGCCATGGATACATCCGGAGCGGGGACTGAAGTCACCCTCTTCTGTTTGATAGGCAAAGTTGTAGAAATAGGTATTCTTTCTGACTTTTGCGTGCATTAGTCCGGCCCTTATTATGGGCGCAACGATCAATGCATCACCAAATGAGTCAGCGATGGCGTCAAAAGTGCTGATCGGGTGGAGCGCCGGTCGCGTCCAATCCGTATACTCGTTGACAATCGTTAAGAATATTTCCTTTGAGTTATAAACAAATGAATGAATTGAATGAATAGTAAAGAGAAAGAGAATACAAAGAGAGGAAAAGAAGAGGAAAATAAACTTTTTTATAGTGAAAGTAAATGAGTCTAATCCGTATCCTTTACTTGTAAGTGGTAGGAGAATAAGTTCCGGACCAATGTTCTCAACAGCCTATCCCTTCTCTGAGGATCGATACCATGTCGTTCGTCTTGTGCTGTGAACTGGTTGTAGGCCTCGATTTTAGTGACTCCGAAAAGCAAATCGTAATTTCCATAATACGAGTTGTAGTCAGACATAAGAACTGCCGGATCGTTGGGTATTACTATGCCGTCAATTACGGGCCCGAAAGCAGTTAAATGAGTCGGAACTCTAAGATCCACAGCAATGATGTCATCGACTGATCGTTGTCTGAGGCAGTCGACCATAGCTGAGTTCTTGTCCGGCTCGTCCGGACAGCGCAACGCTTTGGCCAGATTTCGGGAATGAAGTACTGAATCTGATGCTATAGCCCACGGCGATAGGGCTGAGCCGCTCTGCATTATTGCTCGATGGAAAAGACCTACAAATAGATTATCGATTGAGAATTGAGTTATGCCGTTAATAATCCAAACCTCTGGCCATTGGCGACAGCATAAGGAAGTTGACGCAGGCAGCCCCGTGACCGTGACCTATGATCGTTACATTGGTCTCATCGCCACCGAATTCTCGGATATTCTCTTGAATCCAGTGAAGAGCTGCCACCTGATCCATTAAACCGAAGTTACCTCTGGCTGTACTGTCCAGAGATGGAAAGAATCCTAAAGAATAAGAAAAAGCCGAAAAGGATTCATAAGATTAGAATCTATTTATAAGAGTCTCTGAAAAAAAACAATTTTCTTAAGTAAAAACAAAAGCACTAAAGCTATTGATTTATTGCATTATAATAAGAAATGACAGACAAATACAGATTAGTTTCGGTCGATATCATAATCATTAAGTATTACCGAAAATATGGACTCAAACGTGAGCCCAGAATAAGAAGAGAAACAAAATAAGAATAAGAATAAGGAAACGAAAGGAGAAGAAGAAGGAGAAGAAGGAGTGCTAACAATAGATTGACTTTAGTTCAGTTCAGATGCAATCAATTCTTATGATTTAAAGCCTGTTATGCATTCACTTTTGCCTCAATCTATTTGAATGCGAACAACTATTTCATCTCGTTATCTTTTTCCACTGAAGTGAAGACACAATCCGAGCAACTATTTACTGAACTTCAATACTAAATCAAACACAAACGAATGGAAATAAACTAGTTAGAATATTTTTTGTGCTAAATTTACGTCATTAGAGCTTAATTTTGGGAACCTGGTGCTATAATCTGACACAACATATGGCGATCCCACCTTTGCTTAACCAACAAATTGATTGGTTCTGGAATATTATTTTTGGATCTGTTTGTATCTGTCTTTCCACTCAATTTACATATGAGTTGAGGAATGAGTTACTTATATAAACATATTATGGGATAAATTGCATCAAATAATAGAAAAGACGGCACAGAATTTCAGAAACAAAACACAGAATATTAATAAACAAAAATTTTTCGAAGCAAATGAAACTCAAGGCTTAACTCGAATACAGAGAACAAATATTTGGGAAAATAAAGCGAACATATATTTCATAAAATTTTGCTCGACTATAGTTGTAATGATCTTATCATTGGATAATTTATTTTATATTTCACCTCTTTTTCTGACAGTTTGATAGAAAGTTCATAAAATAGTTTCACAAAGAGTTTATCCTTTGGGATAGTCTTCACTCTTTTGGTTCGTTTATATTATTTGAATGATATTTGGGTTTAAAACCAATTCATTTGAAGAGCGTTTCGACGAACAAAAGTTGAGTTTAATTTTTATGCCAACAAATGCTAACAAAAGCAAATTTAGTTGAAATTCTCCGATGAATACTAAAGACCACTAAACTTAATTAGCAATAAAAAAAGGCTAATCGTCATTGAAAGACGAAAATTTTCTATTAATGTGCTTGTTCGTCTAATTCTTTGCCAACCCCTAATGATTATGTTCTGGTTTTCTTAAAAGACCTCTTTCTGTGCAAATTAATAGAATGGTCTCTCACTTTAGATAATCTATAAAATGTTTGGAAGAGATTTTTTGAGCAAAAAATGCTGAATTGATTTCAATTTAATTATTCTTTGCGAACGACTTTTCCAATGAGTTTTTGATTAATCGAGAGTTTTATAGCAAAACTTGAAGAGGAGTTCAATAGAAGACTACACGAGAATAGCATTAAAAACAAATAAAAGACTGCTTAAGACAACACAAAACATGCAGAATAGCGCACAACACAAGTGATGCTCTCCTTTATTGCCAACCATTCCAGTAGTTAGGACTCAGTTAGGACTGAATAACTCCAGTTTAGGCAGAGTTAAGGCTCAAACTTTGTGTGCAAATAGAAAATAATTAAATAACCGCAGTTCACAACCGACACAACCGACTCCAGGCTTATTTGTAGCCAAACACCACTGTGTTTAGACCTTTTTCACAGGAAATGACAAAAAGCAGCACTTCTTCATTGGGCAGACCTAAAAGACGATTTTATTTCACTACTTTTGTTGAAGTTTTTTAACGTGAAAACCACTATTTCTATTGAAATAACCGTTTCTTCACTGATTTTGTTGTGAAACTCTACTTAAGCTCTAAAGTCGTCGTTTAGTGACTCAAAAAACGAGTTAAAGAAAATAAATTCAATTCAACCGAAGATAAACAATATTCTGGCAAATTCTCGCTATGCCTGTCCTCTTTATCCTGGGCTCAGTTCAATAAAAGATTATATAATATATATATTTTTTCTTAAAAATATTTATTCAAAACTGATTTCAATATTAGTGAGACATCACTGTTTGAGTCACTGTTTGAGACATAGTTTTGATAAATTATGTGTTTTTTGCCATAAACTTGATTTGTATGGCAGACAAACAGCAAAAATTCATTTTCTTCTGTAAACATATATAACATTCGCTTTATTTATCGATTCGACTCTTTTTCTCTTATTTTTTTCAGTAAAACTAAAAAAATTGAATTATATTTTAATGTTGGAAAAGAGGAGACGAAAGAATCGTTAACTCAAACAAAAAAATAGCAAAGAATAAGAAGAGAGAAAAAAATCACAGTTTTTTGCTTAACTCTAACTTAAAAAATAATTCACTTTTGCAATTCAAAGGAAGGCCTGATTTACTTTTGATTGAAAAAATGAATGCAAAAATGGTTCCGAGTCTTTGAAAAATGAATGAATTTAATAATTTAAACCGTTTTGATTATCATGCACAATGGGTTGTGAGCAATAACAAGTGAATTTATGTTTGCCTCACAACGAAGAACTCTGCATTCAAATTATGAAAAATGGGATTCAATTGTAAAATATAGAAACTATTACTGAAATTATTGATTGGATGAAAATCTGTGCACCAATTCATGGATTGCATGCAATGTTCCAATGATTTTAGAAATTATGATAATTTTTCTTTTGTTTTGAGTCACGACATAATACTGAACACAATGTCTACCAAGAGTTGGTTTCTATACAAAAAGTGAATATAAGCTGAATATAAGCCATATTTAGTGTTTTGAATGACTGTTGACTCCGAATCGGATTCTAAGGCATTGTTTGTATCGTATAAATAGTGATCGGAGTCGACAGCCGTGAGAATCAAATTCATTTGACTGCTAACTATTGCTAACAATTTTGTGTTCAGTTCTTATGTGAAGCCAAACGACTACACATTGAATGAGTGTTAGTGTCGCTCACCTAAGACACCGATGCGGTAATTGATGGTGACAACCACAAAGTTGCCATAACTGGCCAAAACAG
This sequence comes from Punctoribates punctum, assembly GCA_034698165.1. NCBI lineage: Eukaryota > Metazoa > Arthropoda > Arachnida > Sarcoptiformes > Punctoribatidae > Punctoribates > Punctoribates punctum. Next base: position 24,339 of record JAQGBD010000170.1, read on the forward strand.
AGCCGTCATAACTGTTGCCAGAGTTCCATTCAAACGATTCCCCGTGAATGAACATGAGCACCGGCAGCCGTACTGCTTCCCTTCCAACTGTAAAAACAACAAACAATTAATAATTAGTAAATCCATCGAAAATTGAATATATATTCTGACTTCGGGTAGAATTACTATATTTCAGATAATTATATATTAAATTCAATTCTGAGCTCAACAACAACTGTGTGTAGAGTAAGTGAATACGAGGACAGCCTCAAGGGATGAATTCATATAAGTATAGCTATTTATAACATTATTATTATTATGCAAACAAAACCAGAATCACACAAATCAATGAAAATTCTGTGCAATTCAGTGCTTTTAAGGGATAAATGTGTTCACAATATTAGACAAACACTAACACAAGTCTGACATAAATTGTGGTCAAAGTTAATAGTAATGGACTCACGACTGCAAAAGTCTAGAAACGCATTGATATTACTCTCTGTTTATGATTCTGTCGTTTAATTTTGTTTGTATTTTGTTCTACTCTTTAGTATTTCTCTTTCTATTGACCAAAACCTAATACATGACCCAAACATTTGATGTTCGCCCAAAATTGCTATAAGAATAATGCATTCGATGCTTTCTCTCAAACACTGGAGAGAAGGGTTGACTACTTAGTGAGTAAGGGAAAGAGTGAGTCCTCTTTGTTCTTAACCGAAGACATGCCATCAATCAAAGAGCGATTCTCTTTGCAATCGTTAACAACAAATCATATAAATCTGTTATTAAATCATATGTTTTTCAATTAACGGATCATATTATAGATGAGTCCAACAAATTCTGTTCACTGACTCAGCAAACACTTGAAAATAATAGGAACGACTATCGGGTGAACTATAATCGATTGCGACACTCTTTCGCATCAATTATCTTCAAATTTGAAACTTGGAATTTATTTTGATACCGGCTTTGACACAAAAATTGAGTTTTGACTGAAAAGGAGTCCAATAATTGAAGAATAGAATAAGGATTTGATATCTGAATACTGGACTCAAGCACTGGATATGGAGACTGACCTGCAATTCAACGAAATAAATGTCTAAACAAGTCGTATAAGAATTTGTGCATTACTTGTGTTTTATTTATTGTAGTTTTCTCTCTATTTTATACTTAACTGAGAGGAAAGCCTCAATACTAGCGGCCAATAAAAGAATAAAATTTAATAAAACCAAATATACACTATTTATAGTTATATAAGAGAGGAATTGTGTACTCATTCTGTTCTTATTCTGTTCTCTCACTAATGCATTTTGTATTAGAAATAAAACTTTATTTTCTTCAAAGAAGAAAAAACAGATAAAACTTGAAAATTATGGCCATAAGTATCCCAAATAATAAATATATACTCTTTTGTATTAGTCTTGAATTCAGTCAATATTTTTGTTGTTAAAACCGTCGCTCCATTTAAGAGCAAAAGTTGAAGAGTAAGGGAAAGGGAGAGAAAAGTTTGTTCTTTATTTTGTTTGTGACCTCAGAACAAGTCTTCACGAGAGAGGAACAGAGATAAGGAAACTGAAGAGATGGCAGAGGACTGACTCAAAAGCAATACTATTGTTAAAGTGATGGAAATAAAGACTAGAAATGCACTACTTATGTAACCCCAGCCCTCAAGGCATGCAATTCTGGGCGAACGGCACCGCTATTAGTGAATCTGTCTGTCAGTCCCTACGAAAAATTTCTTATCACTTACACAATCAGTTTTATAAAACTATCATTAAATACAGAATTCAATATAGAGATAGCAAACAAACACAGAATGGGCACAGAATATGGTGTTGTGTTGTGTTGTGCTTCTGTGCGGAGACAGAAAAACACTTTTAATGAATGGTTGGAAATATGAACACAAATAATAACTGATATAAGATTAATGCTATGAAACTCGTAATTGCCTTCACTTACTATCATTTCAACATTTAATTGAACTATTGTTTACACTTATTTCAAGAAATTACTAACAAAATAACCCGGTATTAGTTGCACTCTTGCAACAAAAGTTAATTGAAATCAAGAAAATACAATTCAAAGCCTTGACTTAAGGTTAATAGACTTTTATCATAGATATAACTAATTCAGAGTTCAAAAGCCAATCATTGAATTAGTCATGATTTGAATTTTTGTTTTTTTCAAACAATTTATTTATATCTTCGCTGAAAAAAGTAATTCAATATTTGATGTAATATATTGTAACTAATATTTCAAAAACAAAATTTTCTGATGATTGCACTAATTTTGGGAATATATTCACTTATATACGTATATAAGTCCATAATTATTATAGTTTTCATCCAAAATGATAATAAGCGAGAATTAATTACTCCATTATTCATATTTAATCAAATTATCGCATCTCATCTCAAATGAGTGCTAATACCCAGTGCTTCGGCTTTTTTCAAAAAATTGCAGTACAGCTGAGCCATAATTTAACCATACTCATTCATTGCAATTTTCATCAAGTATACAACACAATTCAAAGACAATGCAAAATTACAAACTTTAGGACCATATCAGCGATTCTTAAGAAAAAACTGCAAATCTTGCAAATATTAAAATAGAATTTATATTTAAGAGAAGGCTAATGAAGCAAGGTCTAATTAAATTTATATTTCAGTTTATAACTCATATTATATGTATATATAATAAAATATATGAATTCTATGAATATTAAAGTAAATGTAATACAGAGTATAATATAATTGTTTTTAACAAACATCTGAATTGATTAGTAGACTAATAAAGATTAAACACAAAATGAGTTTTAGTCCGAATGACGCCAATGAATAACTAGCAATAAATTCAAAAAATACATGCCTTTTGTCACTAATTACATCAAATTAAGACACTCAAACATATGAACATGCTAGTTTTGAACATATTCTGTGCTATATTTGGTAACTGAAATATGTTTTCTTTGATACTAATTATTCAAAAAATATTCTATGATTTGAATACAAAATTATTTAAATCAAACATTAATGATATTCATTGGAAAAGTGGGGAAACAGTGCAAACATTTTAACTAAAATTACTCTTAAATTTAAATTAAATTATTGCGAAATATAACTAAAATTCACATAAATCACCCGGAGTTTTGAGAAAGTATGGGATTTTCACTACTATATCCACCAGAAATGGATCCAACCAAGAACCTGTAGATTAATTTAATGGCGAGAAAAGAAAACGCCAGAAATTAAAGCGAAAGTTCAAAGTTTACTGAATTATATATATTCGCGTGAATTATAGATTTCAGTTGAGATTAGATTAAAAATTGATTAAAATAAGAAAAAGATTAATAAATACTATAAAAGAGAACTGAGTTATGAATTGTGATGTTTTGCTTATGATTTTGTCATATTTGGAGTGCAAACAAATAATATGTTTGGAAAGAGTATCGAAACAATTCGGACAATGCGTTAGATATTTGATCGGTCGCTACACCAGTGTTGAGATCGGCTCTGAAATTACATATCCTTTCATTGATTATCTGCCAAAACATGAATTCATTTCCAAACCGATTAATATCTGTCAGAATTCATTGAGTGGACAAAAAGAGGAGGAATTTCTTGATTTAATGCAAAAGAAAGAAATTATTGTCAAAATCGCTCAAAGATTCAGACGAACAGAATATCTGTCGATTTGTGGATTTACTACAGATTTGGAGACCATTAAAGACATATTTAATAACATCAAGACTTTAAGAACAGTATTCATATCAGACTGTCAACTAATTGGTAGAAATCATAGCTTTTTCAGACAATTGGGAGAAGTCCTTTCGTCAAGAATTACAGGATTTCTATGCGACTGTCCCACAGACTCACAAGACTTTCTCACTGTAATCAAAAAGATGTCAAAACTTAAGAAATTAGTTATTGTTTTGAGAACAAAGGATTCATTTTTGAAGCTAGTACAAATACTGCCAAGGACAATTTCATCGCTTTCTTTTTCGAGCTATTCATCAATGGTTTTGGACAGAGAGATGGTGGACGCGATGCTCACAAGTAATGCCAAAAATGTAGACATTCTGAACATTCGGTGTCTGAATGTCTCCCAACAAGTATTGGAAGTAATAAATCAAAACATGTCTTTGACTTTATTACGTTACTCCTCTTTCATCGATACAAATCAATGGCAAATATTTGCAAAACTATCGCAAACACAGAATAAATTGTCGTTTTTGGACATTTGGTGTCAAGTCTTCACAGATTATAATAATATCCAAAACACTCGTCATTTCGAAAGTCTTGAAACACTTTTATTAAATAAATGTTATATAAAATTGAATGCATTCGAAGCTTTATTGAAGTCATGTCCCAAACTGAAGACTCTGCTAATGATTCGGACAAAAGTGAACTGTCCTTTCGATCGATTCCATTGCGGGACTTGTAATCGACAATTATTTCATTTGATTTCTCGAATTAAGTCAATGAGAAGACTTGTCATTTATTTTGAGGACTTCATTGACTCGTTTTTCAATACCGTTAATGACTTCGAAAATCTCAATGAAATACATTTAGCTCTTCTCGAAAACGACAATCTCCTCGATTACATCCTTTTTTGTGAAGATTTTGTCGAAAAATTCAAAGAAAATTACCGAAAGGAAGAAAATAAATTATTCACAATTCGATTACAAAGGGATGCCATCATTTCAGATGACATAAAAGTACCAAGGCATATCTCAATTAGACGCACTCTACGATATAATTAGGACATCGTTTAAGATCTGGTCTCAAATATTTTATGATAAAAAGTCAATAAATAATTTGAGTTTTGAGAAAATAAATTTAATTATAATTTAGAAGATCTTAATTCAAGTAATAACAAGAATAAGCCTTCATTTATAAGCCAATAGTACTAATTATTAATGATCTAGCAAAATTGCAGTTTTGAAATTATTTTTAGAATTAAATAAACTCGAACAACAAGTCAGGGTTAACGCAGAAAATGTGAATAAATAATAAATTAATTAAAAGTTGTTTACTCAGTCACTTAGAAATCTTGAATTCAATTACTTTAAGTTAATCTCAAAGAGTTTTCAAATCGTCTTATAAGTTATTACAACAGAATTCTGTGAAATCTATTATTTTATTAATTTTTTTATATATTGAGTTTTGATTTTATTTATCTAAGGATTCGAAAGACTAATAAAAGAAAAACTTTTATTAAAAATTAAATAAAATATGATTTTTTAGAATTTTTTGATCACAGACTCAAATATTTACCCAAAAATATATATTAGTTTTAGAACTCAAACCAAAAGTATTAATATTATGATTGAAAAATGTTTTGAAAGATAAAAACTCAGTTCAAACAAACTGTTTTCGTTTCCAAAAAAGAATAGAGAAATGAATGACTCGAATGAAGAGTTTATTTTCTGTTACCAATAGATTGCAATATAAAGAAAACAAAATGTTGTGAATGTTGTGCATAAAAACCATTCAGAGATTCTTTTTATTTTTTTATTACTTTCTGTTCCCATAGAGAGCACAGGACCACTGTTCCTAACGAACAGCTCAGGAATATGAAGCGAAAAAGTGTATTCCCTTCTGATTATTCACAATCATTGGTAGTGAGATAAACATTCAAATGATTCGGTTCGGGCGCCGACACAACAACTGCAACACTCCTCTAATAAGTTATCTCTCAACTCAACCGTAATATCAATTCAAAAATTAAGAAGAGTCTTCTTCTGATTCAACTCTTTTCAATGGATATTCAAAACAAATGTCTAAACATTTCGTTGAAATATTTGAATAGTTTTTTCTTCACTGAAATAGAGTTTTACTTTAATTTAATGACAATTGAATTGAATTTCGATTAATTGTAAAACTATTCAAAATGAGATTCTGTTACACAAATTCCGTGTATTTTGTGCTCAGAATTAATGTTTTAATTCATGTCAAGGAATAGCTTAATATATATAACACTTGAATGACTTCAATACCTTTTAGAAGAGAAATTATATTAAGAAATTGTTAAACTCTTCTCAGTTGTAAGCCATTCATCTGAAGAGTACTTCAATCAGTGATCGCGAAGGTACCCGACTTTAGGGGGTGGGGGAACCTCCGAAAAAATTTTCAGGGAGGGTATGGGGTATTTTTTCGAGGTCTCGAAAAAATAGAAGGGGGACCAAGGGGATATATTTCTGGGCTCAAAAATGTGTTGAGCATTTTTTCGGTCAAAACTCAAATTTCCCCCACATTTTCCAGACCGTCATTGGGGGAGGGGAGAAGCGGCGAAGTCTTTCGACCAAAAATATTAGGAGGTATTTGGGCTATACGGAACCCCCTCCTGGCGATCACTGACTTCAATGTTGAGCTGATCTCTGTTTCACAGTTCATAATTACCCGAAATTATTTGTCGTGAATTTATTTCAAAGACAGACTCTTTAGAAAAGTTCTTAAGAAATAAGTTCGGAACTGATTAGAGAAAACTCAGAATAGAGTTTCTGATGTGAAAATTAGGAAATGTATTGAGGAAAAGAATAAAAAAATGTAGAGACAGATCGTTTTGTGAGTTATTTGATATGCATTGTTAATGGAGTTAATGCTAATCTTCGTAATGATAATCCGTTGTCCGGAATGTTCGCTCCGGTAGTCAATGAAAAAAAATCAAGTTTTTCGACATTAAAGTCGGTCTGAGAAATGAAATTCAGTCGAAAAATAGCTGAAAACACTAATGATCAAGGTTTTAATTTTATACCAGCAAATGAGAAATTTTAGCGAATTCATCGAAAGTGAAAGTAGAGAAAAATTATTAACTGCCAATGAATAATCTTGGTCTAAACTTTCTCTATTTGAAAAATCAATAAATTATTTATATAACTGGCATCCTTGGTCATTGTTTGAAAAACCAAAGATATTTACTGAAATTCACCAAAAATTATTCATTGATTCAATGAATTTGTTGTTCAAAACATACATAATCTGAAAAATATTTTTTATTCTGATTATTGACTCAATCGATGGATTGTTAGCCAAAAATAAATATAAACTCATTATATTTCAAAAATCAACTTATTTTCTGAGATTTAAAATATTCCATAAATTTTTCAAACGCCAGGGATTTGCAATAAGAGAGGATTTATGCTCTAATTAACTGAAAATCCAAACCATTCATAATTCATGGATCAAATTTGAAAAATTCATTTCACTATTATATTCAATGATTGAAAAGTCAAATAATAATAATAATAATATTGTTTGAAAATATATTCGTCTAATAAATAATTGATTATTTGGTTCCTATAAATCAATTTTCAAACGATTTAATCAAAGTTGAAAAAATGTCGAACTCTTGTGAGAAGAAAAATAAAACTTTGAAGTGGTTTGAAGAGGGAGAGGAAGGGAAAGGGAGAGACAAATAAGAAGTAATTTCAGATAAGATTTTTTTAATGATATTTTTCCGATGGAAACGACGGACAGAAGGAATGAAAGAATTATTTAATTTGAGTTAAATCTAAACTCTGTGACGAAGAGTCGGTTATTTTTAACGATCAATATATCGATCGATTATTTATTTCACGTGACGTCTATTTATATTAGACTTCTCTATGCGGGGATAGAGTGGTCTGACTTCGATCGGAGCCAATAGTGACAACATTTTTGCCACACTTTTAAAATCTTTGTGATGTCTTTCATTATATTTTTCTTATTTGGAAACCTTTGATTGTAAGACAGATCTATTTTCAGAGTTTATCAGGTTTTGGTGGCTTTGTTGGCCACACAACAACTCTTCCAAAACATGTCTTCAAAAACATTCTCTTTTCTCGTTTAGTAAACACAATATATGGGTTAACAACACTACACAACACCAACAAAACTGTTCCCAAGACTTAATGATTTTTGATGCAAATGAATCCCATTTCTTATAGACAAAGAATAGACAAAGAAATCTCTTGTTTTCTTTTTTGTTTGAACTAATTTAAGCAAGCTTCTTCTTTGAGGCGTAAAATTGTGATTTACCGTCAAATAAATCATCTGAAGTTTTAACTTGATCTTTGAATTTAAAGACCATGAAATTGAATTTTGACTTGTCAACTCAAGTTATCTCAATCTATTATATTAAACTTGAACTGGAATGAGCTAGTTTACATCAAATTCACTTAGCAAGATAAGCAAGTCAGACTGAGCCTGCTGAATAATTCTCCATCGGTTGCATAACAAGTTTATTTGCTCTGAGATATTAAGAGAAGACATATAAACCCGGCATAAGGTTGGCATTGATTTGGACACCACTCGAGAGACAACTGATTCGCAGCCATTCTTATCCATAATCATTAGGATATCAAATGTTAGGCAAATCTTGAGTTATCTCTCTTTCGAATGAATTATTTTCGATAATTTAATTATTTCTGATTTATTTTCAATTACCAGAAGAAGATTACAGCTATTCATGAAAAGCATTCAATTAGTCAACAGATTATTTGCGAACTTCAAAGGCCTCACAAATCAGTACACGAAATGAATTTTTGCTAAAAAGGTTTTCCAAACTGTTCTTAATTATTTGTCTGAAGCCAATACTCCTCTTCAAATCAAATTGAATAAATTGAGATCAAAATTATGAAATATTTTCTATTGAAACGAAAATTCAAAACAAGATTAATCTCTTGGAAAAGCATTAACTCTTTTTCTTTATTCAGATTATTTTCTCAAAAACTAATTTCAATTATGAAATGAAAACATAATTTCGGCCGAAAATATATTTTTCAAATTTCAAGTACTGTTGGAAAACATTACGAAAGTGTTTTCAAAATTAATTAATCTTGTTTTCGATTGGCTATTGTTTTGCTCTTTTAAAGTAAATATATATTTGTTTTTATTGTAAAAACTGAAACTACTTTTCGATATAAGTCTCTGTATTTTAGTATTGATTTATTTTTACAGAGATTTTTCAAAACACTTTTGAGATTTATGGCGCACTTGGGATGAAATGGTTGCGATTGTTAAGAGGCAACAAAAATCTGAATAATCTCTGTATGTATTGAAAGAAAAAGGATCCGAACAAACAATAATCTCCGATAAACTCTTACTTTAGCTTCAAATCTATTGTCACTTCTTTCGCCTTAAATGACACTTATTTGCAATGCTTTGCGATTATACTCAAAATCGGAGTTTTTGACCGAAAGATGAAAACAAGTCCTCCAAAAAGGGTTTCCAATAAGTTAGGACAGCCTTAATAGAAATAATTGGGACTTAAAAAAATCAATTGAATTTACGGCAAAAATAAATAAAAAAGAAAAACCAATTTCTGTTCACAAATCGATTGGCAAACACTTGGAGTGCAAATGAAAAGTCGAGATTACAGTCCTATGAAATATTAGACATTAATTTTGATTTTGAACCGACACTTAATTTCAAATCTAATCCCATGTTTTGTACAAATAAATAGAATGATTGCAAATATTGTTACTCTTATTCATTATTTAGTTTAGAGTCGAGCAAAAAATCCAAATACTGAGAGGAAAGTGCTGTAAACGCTGTAAATGAATTTACTTTCAAATATATTTAATTTACGAATCGATTACTGAAATAGTGTTTTATTCTTCACTACACTAATGATACGGAAGTCGGAGCTATTGTCGAGATTTTTTTTTCATTCGTCGAGAAAAAAAAAGAAAATCACTTTCGGTGAGACGTGAATTGACGGCTCAATAATAAATTTTGCTTTGAAAATGTCAAACATAATGATGGGCTTAAAATTTCATTTAATCTGAGTCATTTCATTTGGATTTCAGCCATTTGTTAATTCTTTAAATCCATGTCAGTTAACGAATGCCAGTATTTGTTTTCAGTCTTGAGATGAAGACAATTGTTTGCAATAGTTTTGAAAATATATCGAAAACACATTTTATCCAATATATGAAATTCATTGGATTTCCAAAATTTTTGATTAATGATAGCAACCAAGAAAAGGGAAATGTTGTGAGGAAATGCCTGTCTGTGAGTGACTTTCACCACTATCCAGGTTTAATACCAGAGTCAATCAGTCAGGCCTAACGAGAAACGAGTTGCAAGACTTTCTCTCAGTTTTCTTTTTTCAGACAAAAATTGTAAATAATTGAAAAGATTTGTAGAAAAAAATGAAAAACAATGGGAACTCAAAACACGAGTCATATTACATTTCGATCATTACTTTGGAAACCTCTTAACTAAAGTAAAATATTGTGACTTTTTCTCAAGTAATTGATAGTAAAGACTTATTAGACGAATAGAACTCAAAAGTAAAAGGTTCTGACAAGAATTTAATCAAATTCAAAGAATTGTAGTCATCTGTGAAATTGCAGTTATTTGAGTCGAGACGAAAACCATTCAATTATTTCAATTAAACAGATGTTAGAGTTTTGACGTTTAGTTTCAGTTAATTCACTGCAAACCAGAAATAAATTAATAAAATTATTTACAAATGTTTTTGGTTTTCATTTGAGTTTCAAAAAAATCTTTTCAATTATTTGGTTTAATCAAAAATTAATGACAAGTAAAGTACCTTAACATACATGGGATTTCTCTACAATTTATATACAATGTAATATTCAGTTAATATTATAATCCGGACCATTCTTTGAATATTTCTCGATTATAAGTCGGAATCCATTAGTGATTCGATTTGAATATTTATATATTTGATGGAAAAGTGATCCCTATATTTATGAACCACGAAAATGATTTGCCATCACATATGTTATCAAAACTCAGGTAATATCACTCTTAAGTCAAATTAAACTAAATGTAAATACATTTTATTTGAAATTTAAGAGCACTGACTGTCTGTGCGATTGCGTCACAAATAGTCACCGAAAAGGCACTCAATTATAAGGAGAGGCAAAGAAAGAGATTTGGAAAAATGGGCTCAATTTAAGTGAAGGCCAGCGATGACCATGCTCTATTATGCTCTATTATTTAACAAGAAACGTGACAGCTTTGAAATCCCTCCAATATATCGATATTTATTTTGAAAGATTAAGATTGAGTTTATTTTTGACAACAATTTTTTGATATACCCTGATGGAATTTAACAACTCGAATGTTCAATAAAACGTTTAGCCTGATGCTCTTAAATTAGATCAAGTTTGTTAATATTTGCATTGAAGATTGAGTAATCAATTTGATGAACTTCAATAGAAAAGAATATACATGATTTGTATAATATATGATCTAGCTCATCGATCTGAGTGTAGCGTAAATAACAGGACTATAAATTAGTTTTAAAAACATATTTCAGACTTATGGGGAATTCCCCGAAGAGTTGTTTATCAAACTTATCTGTGGCTCAAAACTGTCTGAAGAAATGAAGGCTTAATATAATATATTTTTTCAATTATTAGAGAGAATATGAAAACCAAAATATAAACAAATTATTCCTCAAATATATTTGCGAACAATTATTCGCTTATGTTTTATATTAAATTATTATTTTTTTCATAGATGCTATTTATTCAAATAAATGTCGCTCAGAATAGCTGAATGTTATCAAAACGAAAATGACCCAGGAAATAAAACTACTCAATTTGGAAACGTTTCATAAGTTTCCGACAAAATATTAATTTTAATTAAAGTCTTTTTTACTTATTTTGTATTAAATTCAGCAAAATTTAATTGAAACTGAAATTCAATTCAATCACAAAAGGAGTAATGAAATTGTTATATAAAATAAAAATCTGAGGAAAAAACACATTTATTGTAACAATACTTTCGCTTAAATAACAAACTTTTTCCTCTTTTCTGGCATTCGTTTGAATTTATTTCATTTTAAAATTTTTGAATAAATCAAACGATTGCCTGAATTTTTGAATGTCTTGAAAAATGAATGAAAAGGAGTTTAATCATAAATTTACTCAAAATATAAACAATTTGCAGACGAGTTAAGACATGAAAAATCTTTTATACAAAGGTTAGAAAAGTTTAAAATTTTTATCATAATTAATTTATTGAAGACAATCAAGCACAATTGTGACAAAGAACGAGTGAATTGTGTGAAAGAAAGATGAAACCTAAATTCAACCTTGGTGTCGCTTGTTTTCAATTTAAACAGTGTTTGTGCGATAAAAACAAACATTAGTGGAAATTCATTAAATATTTCATCAGTATTATTATATTCAAGAAATCTGAGCAAAATATCTCATTTATCTGTCTGAGCTATACTGAGCTATACTCAACTATTCTGAGCTATTCTGAGCCATGTATTCCACTCAGCATTTTTAATGTCAGAGCAGAGCAGTTGAAAAAAATCAATTTCACAAATGCACTAAATTTTGTATATTTGGACCCAAAGAAGAGCTGAAGAAGAGCTCTATTTCTATGTCTGTGAAGAAGTTGAAGAATGTCTACAAATGGAGAATATATAGTGAGGACAGCATTGAGTGAAAAATTTAAATCACATTTTGACGAATAATTTATGTGTTTAGCCTTCCTTTGATTTATTCAATATTTTTTGTCTTTTGGAAACTTGTTTTTTGAATGTTTGATGAATTTGACTCTGATTTCCACAATAGCTTTGAGCAGATTTTCCACTACGGAAAACATTCAAAACTACTCTCCTTTAAAGGGAATCACTTTTATTAAGACAAAGATAGAGAAATAAAAATTGAAAATTATTATTATTATTATTATTATTCCAATTTGAAAGTATTCATGTGCTCTTTATTCTGTGCGCTAAGAAGCAGCAGTTGTTGCGACAATTTATGGCTCAGTATTTCACTATTTTATTCTATAACTAGTCTTCTGTTGGCGTTTCGTAATTGGTTTTTGTTGTTTTCCTATGAATTGTCCGCAATTTATGATCTATTATTCATAGTTTGTTTCACTTATTTGTTGTCAAACACAGAATATAAGCGCTATTTCTGTTGAAAAATAGACCCGTCTTAGAAAACGGCGACTAATTTGGTTCCATTCTTTGGCCGCCACTTAATTGGATGTCATAACAAATTCAGACTCATTTCAATGAAAGGCATTTCTATATTTTTCAACAACAGGTGCTTCACACCCATGGATCACAATTTGAAAAAATTAATTAACAAGGTACATATTTACACAATCAATGTCATCAAAAGGAGTAATAATTTCAAGAAAAAGAAATGAGTAAACTATTTGAGTAAAAATTAAGCCCCTTATTGGTAGTCACGGGAATACTTTATTAAGCTGAGCAAGACCAAATATATGGAAAAAGAGAAACATGAAAATATCAGGCATTTGAATGTAAGATGAGAGGATGGTGCATGTTCAATCATAATTTTTCGTATCAAATAAAAATCTATCGGAGAAATAGATTTCTTCAATACGTGTTTCTCTTCTAAGACTATATTTTAATATAGATTTTAATGGTTTTATTCAAATTGATGCGAAAAATATGATATTTTTGCGAATAGAATATGGATTTGTAAAAAGCTTTCAAAGAAGTGTTGGAAAGTGTCGTTTCTCGAGCGCCGGCCGTTTTCACAACCGAATCATAAATCAAATAGAAATATGAGATACGAATAATTCATGTCTCAAAATGTGTCAGATTTTAGAGCTTTTATTTTTTTCGCTCAAAAAAAGGCTATTTTCAAGCGATAGGACTTTAATTTGACAGAAAAACTGATAGAAATGTGTTTTGAAATTCGGAAAAAATAATAAAATCAAATAATTTGCTTCAAATTGATTTTCAATTACTATTTGACTTACAATCTAATGTACTCTTATTAAGCTAGATCATTTAGGAATTCGAGTCAGATCCTGGAAACCAAGTAATGAATTGATTGCGAATAAATTAAGTCTAAAATACCTAGTATATACATGTATATATTTTGAAACGCTTGCCATTAAGGTTCAAACATTATTAAATGATCAAAGAGAATAGGAAAAGTGCTATTGTGTCTAGGGGATATTTGGCTTTTTCACTTCACCGATATTATCATCTGATAATACTCTCCAGGGTATTGGTAAAAAATGCCCATACTCAACCTCAATCATAAATGGAAGAGTTAATTAAATTGATACTAATATTGGCGTAAAAGTAATTTTTACAAAAAGTTGATTAGTTGGAAGAATTTTGAGCTGATCTTAATAACTCTATTGAGGATTCGTGTATTTAATGCCAGCAATTTTGAAATTCAAGTAAAGGAATTAATTGAAAGACTTAGCCCCCGATCAATTAATTTGTTTCACTGCAGGAAAAGAGCTTCTGTGCAGTGCTCGCACAGGAATACCAATACTATTGGCAATACTCTGTTGTTAATGAAATCTTTGTTATAATAAATATAACGGTATTCGAGGCATCGGTTTGTTCTGAGGGAAGAATTATTTGTCTCTTTATTGGCGATCGTCTTTCAAAAATCATCGATATTTTTATGGCTGTCTTATCATAAGAAAAGCCATTTTAATTAATATCCGTATAATAACCGGAATTGTTTTCAATCAAATGAATTCATTTTGGATTAATTGAGAGAATATATATTCTGAGCCAAAAGTGATGGAGAGATAAGACTCAGGGATTCGTATCGGAGAATAAAATCAAAGCAAACAGAACTTAATCTCAGAGTCGAACTCATGGCTCAGATTTAAACAAATAATAGAATAGAATTGAAACGAATAGATAGAGAGAGGACTGGACTCATATGAGGCCTTCATTCTTAGTTAGAGCTTCAATGGGAAAGACATCTAATAAGGCACTCTTTTTTCGTTTGATCCGACGCCTAATCTCTATTTTTTCAATCAAATGATAGTAAGGGTTGGATCGGGTTTTACGGCACAACGAAAATAATTAATTATACTTTGTTTGTGAGCTTTTATGAAACGTCAATATTTTGCCACTTATTTCATAATTGATTCATTAATTTTCACAAACTCTGTGCCGCCAAAGAGGAGATCCCAAAGGACTGTTCAATGGCTAAACACAAACCTAAAGAGGAAGACCTGATTATTTTGGAACTGAAAATTGAAATTCTTTTCTTTTTTAATTGACTTCCTGTCGGTTCCCAATTCAATAAAAAATATTTTATCGGATAAACTATTTGAGTATTTCCTCTACTCTTATAATTTCTAAAGATTTTCAAATCATTTCTCATATTTTCTCAATTAATTAGAGAAATAATTTCGTTAATTGCCTTTATTCTGAGTGCAACTAATTGTACGAACATTTCATTTGTGTTATTTAAAGCACTGGGAGGTACTGATTGCCCTCAAACGAAGGATTACACAATTTTTGAGTTATTAATTAATTTTCTCTTCATTTTCCTAAAAACAAATTTAATATTTTTGCAAAAAAGTTTGTTTTTGAAAATATTAAGTTATAATTGAATTGTGTTTCGGCATAACATAAAACCGTCTAATAGGGTGTGCTTTGAGTTGCTATGAATAATAAATAAAATGTTTAATTTTTGGATTTTTAGTTTTTTTCTCCAAATAATCTGAAAATAAGTTATAACTAAAGCCTGCTTTCAATTACTGAACTCATTATTATATTAGTGAAGAACTAATAACACAAAAGATATTCAAAAATAAATTTAATCTCTTTTGTGAAACAAAAATGACTTAATAATAATGATTGCATTGGAGTCTAATCAGTAGTTTAGTGCCGTTCAGAGCCTGTATTGCATTACCACTAAAGATGAAGAACTAGAGCCCTAACTACAGCTGCAATCGACTACAATATGCTGGGCTCGTGATTAAGGAATGGCTATTTTGTTGTAGTCCTTTCTTGTGGTGTTCACTCATTTAGCTGGAAATCTGTTCGCCACTACTTGTGCTGACCTTTTATTTTATAAGACTCCAAACGAGAAGCAATTTCTTCAAATCGTATAACAATTTTAGATTTGGTTCAAACTCCTGTTCAGAGCATCGCATGAATATAAAGGCCGACTAATGTCTGCTAAATGGCTATTATGAGCCCATAACAGAGTCTATAGAGCACTGGTATGTCAGGCCAGCGAACAGTTGGAATGAAGGCAAAGAAAATGAATATCGTATGCGAACCGATACCGGAAAAGACTGTTTGAATTACGCGAAGAATAATTGCAATCAATTCGCATTTGGATAACGAGCACACTATCAGCCACACCACCACCACTATGAAGGCATTCCGCACCGCACAAGACAAACGCACAGCACATGTATATTGAATCAAGGCTTTCATCACAAGAATTAGTCAATAAAATTATTTGAAAAAAATTTATGCAAACATCGAATCCACAAAATTATAGTCGAAAAGGATTTTTGTTTGATTTAATTTAATTAATTCATCATTTATTGAATGAATGGTAAGTTTTCTTTTAGAAAACTATTTTCGGCACAAATAAAAAGGAATTTTAATTTATTAAATTGAGATTCAATACAAAGATATTTACTAATGGTATTGACTTTTGGGAATTCCTTTCAAATAACTCTTACGAAGAAATATTTATTTTTTTCTTCGGAGCTCTCATTCAGTGATGAAAACAAATAATATTCTCAATAAATATATTAAAATTCAGACAATAAAGTCATTAAATTATTTTTGAAAGCGATTTGAAAGTCTTAATTAATATTCATTACTCGGTTTAATTTAGTGGAAACAAAACACATTAAACACAACAATAACTCAAAAACTGAAGAAATATGTATTTGTATTCAAAAGAGAACAAAATCTTATGAAACGTTAAGTTTTGACGTAAATTAATGTCACAAAAGTTATGACAAAATAATTATCAGAAAGTTTTTGAAGAAATCAAAACCAAAAACTTTTGATTGAATTCGGAAATGAATTCTGAAAGTTATGAATGAATAGAGAAATAAATTGAATTTTATTTCACATTTCAGACGCGATTCCTATTTTGCAGACTTTCTTTTGAAAAATTCTTCGGTTCACTGGATATCGATTTTTTGAAGATATCTTTCGTTAATTAAATTTGTTATAAAAGAGAAAATCTCATTACAACCACTTTTAACATCCATTTGAGAGTCCATTCCAAGGATCTCTAAAATCAAAGTATCACTGAATAGAGGAGAGGCCTCTCAGTCGGTCTCAAATATTATCCACAAAATTGGTATAAATTGTTGTAAATTGTATCCAATGACTGAAATCAATTGAAAACTGATTTAAATTATTTAATTTTAAATGAGTTATAATTTAATTGTTTGTAGAATTCTAAGAATTTTGTAAATTAAAAAACATCTTGCTAGTCATTTGGATAATCCTAGTTTAGAATTCTCATTTATCTCACTGGAATAAAATTCACCCAGGGCTTGGAAAATTTCAATCTAACTAAAATATATGCAGCGGTTTAAGTAAAAAAAAAAAGGTAAAAATATAAAAAACTGGTTCATTCAAATTCTAGGGCCGAAAATCATCTCTTAGTTAATAGAATTTGAGATTTGATTTTGTGACAAAAAAAACATGAATTTTGCAGATTTTTATTCATTTGAGTCTTTCATCGGTTTGAACCAGTGTGACCAGGTCATTTTGATTGAAACCGGAACACTAAGCTTATTCATAAGCTTTGAACCTCGACAGACCTACACCTTGTCCATAGGCTCAATGTTAAAATAAAAATTTAAATCCGGGACAATCCAGGCTGGGCCTGTACGCCTGGTCACACTGGTTTGAACCTTAGATTTGAATTCATAAATATTTAATGATTTACTTATTTTTAGGCCGTCCTATAGATTCCTATATTTCTTGAGTGATTTATTACACGTTTTTGAATAACAAAAACATTAATTTGGTTTCAATTAATGTCTAAAATTGTATTCAATTTCTCAAAGAATCGGCAAATTTGTAGATTAAAGGGTTGATTGACTGAAGGACTGGAATAATGTCAGAACTAATACACGATTCGGTTGTTCCAATCAAGTAAAGAGTAGCACAGAATTAAAAAAAATAATTCATTACAATAATAGAGTTGGAGATAAAGAGCTGATCCAAATCATTGACAGCAAATGTTATGTCTACTAATTGAATGTCAGTTTTGATTGTTTGGCCTCTATTTTGAACCGAGTCGTGTCAGACATAACTTATTAGATGAACGGACAGCACATATAAACTCATTGACTTAAGAAATTCAGTATTGTTTGCAAGTCCTGTATCTCTGAGCCCGTGTTTAGAGGCTAAGCACTAACTGCAATATTAGCTTACATTAGGGGACCGTATGGACTGTCATAAATGTTGGCCATAAATGCATAAGAAAAGAATTAATCAGAACATTGTTTTTATATACAATGAACGTGTGCTCCGATAATCTGCTGGTCGTATGGCCTGTCATTCACTCACTTTTACAGTTAAGTAAACACTAAACCATCAGAAGAGACAAAAAATATGTTTTAAGTGCACAGACTTTTCATCTAAATTCATATTCTAAACAATTTTCGCATACTTTTCATCCGAAGGTTTTTCAAGAAAAAAAACTTAAAGCTATGAAAGCATTAAACAAAAAAAGTCTTAATTCATAATTACATAAAAATTGATTTTCACTATATTTTGGATTAAAATATCGATTGAATTCTAAAATACTTTAGACTTAAAACTTTAGTGAATTTGAAATGAGATAAATCGAAGTTTTTGAATGAAACCAATCTTAAGATCAGGCATGGGCGAGGTCCGAGACCCTAGGGGGGGGCCGTAGGGGGAGGCCGATTCGAGCTCTGGTCTAGGAGGGGGCCAAATGGCCAATTTTCGACCTTAGGGGG
>JAQGBD010000171.1:0-42915 GCA_034698165.1 Punctoribates punctum
CTGACGGCCACTAAAAACTCACTGAAAAAACAGATAAACCAATAAATGATTGATTCGTTCAAAGAAGTGATGGATTGAATACCGAATGGAAGAGACGTTTGGGTGGAACGGATCAAACTGGAAGTGCAATCTCTTCACTGACTTCAAGTTAATGGCTTTGATCTCATTCTTCAGTTGTCTTTTGATGGGATCCCTCACAACTCTAACCCACGGAGGCGTAGGACTCGTCAGTAAAGTCGAGAAATTAAATGCTTTACTCTTCGCTGACATTTAAGTAAACAAATCAATAACTGACTAAAAATAGTCTTCAATTCAATGAATTAAATCCAATATCGACCGCAAGATATCTCACATGTGATCACATCTCATATCAGTGGTCAAACATTATCGACGCCAATAGACTTTAAACTTTTAAACCCCTTAATTAATTCCTCAACTCTTTTCATGGCTAATAATTAGAATTTCAATTTATTTTGTTAAGATATTTAAATATTGTTATAGAATTGACCAGACTCATTTTAAATTTATTTAATTTAATCTTGAATTTTGACTTCAATTTACTAAATATTTGAGCAAAAATTCCCTCATTTTTAGCGTTATTTGTTTCCAAGAAATGAATAAATTGGGTTATTCTGAGTGTTTCCATAGCAACGGAATGCATACAAAAGACATTTTGTTCGGACGAGTCGTCGATAGCCTAACAAAAGTTGTGTCAATTGTTTGCTAAACAAAAGCCATTATTTCCTTATTTTGTGGACTCATTTATCGGAACCGAAACTGCGGTCAGAATTAATTGTCGTTCATTTCATCTGAAGTGAAACCATATCCGAAGTGACCGATGCGTCGGAGCCGAAGAGAACGCAACGACCGAATGGACGCCCACAGGTCTGACCACAAACATGAAAGACATTCGCCTTTTGAGAGACACTCGAAGAGGCATAAGTGTCGCCGAAATTTTGAAAAGTATAGATCAAGAAGTCTTTTACGGGTGAGTCATATGTCTTAAATTAACAGCTGTTGACCACAATTGGGTTTAAAACAGTATTAAGTAATTGTCGTTCAGAACCTGATTATGTCTGACCATTGATCTGACCATTGGTTCAGTCAATTGTCTGACATATTGGAAGAGCTATTGTTTCAATCGAATCAAACAATTAAATGAAAGCCTGTCTTCAGATGTCTTGGATTGAGAGCAAGACTTAGTGTCAAACAAGAGATAAGCCTTTGGAGAGTCTGTTCTGCGTCTCATTCAGTGCTAAGGATTGCCTCAAATCATATGATATCTGAGTCTCTATAGAGTTGTTAAACAATTTTTTATTTATATATAAATTTATATTTTGTTGCCATCACTTGTGAGGAATGACTCCAATCACTGGATTTGGCAAAAGAACACAAAATCTATTTATAGCTTATATTTGAAGAGATCTGAAGCGATGGGAAGGAGTGTATGGATGTGTGTATTCTTTGGCATCCGAACCCATTCTGCCTCTACTGCTGTGCCATCGCTAACGAGAGATGAGAGCTGTGCTGTACTTCACATTAGTTTATATTAGAGTTTAAACAGAATTCAAACATAATTTTGTCCAATGATTTGCCATTCGATGAAATCAAAGTTAACTAACCCTTCGTTTGTTAAATGTTAGGAATGACTTCTCTTTTTGTCGGTTACAGTGAACTCCCAGTCCTTAAGACTAAGTTTTGTTTGTCTTGCCTTCAGTTTCCACTTCTCTTTCAGTTGTGTTAAACACATTCTGTTTGAGTCAGAGCTCGAGTTCGAGTCATTGAATGTATATATTATTGTTATGCGAAACATGTATTCCTATAAATACGGTTCAAGAGATATAAGACATAAGTGTCCGTCGCTTTGGTCACAACCGGACGACTACCGGAGACATTCTTCGGCCACTTCGTCGGGTGTAATGTTGAGGTCGTGCTCCAGTTTTTTGCACCGGTTCTCGTCTCGCCTCAAATTACAGACCATTATTGACGACCAGAAACAAAAACTGGTTAATAACGAAGACTATGTAAAGAATGACTTCAATACTCTCTGCTCTAAAATTAGCCTAAAATACAGTTTTAAATAACTAACAATTGAATGAATCAATTAATCAAAAGCCAGTATTGCATGCATTCTGTGCTCTCAATTAAGTTGCAGTTTCTCTGAGTTATCACTTATGCTCTCAAATGCTTTTAATCCAATTTAAACGCTTTTAATGCTTTGATTTATAGAAAAAACATTTAGTTTTTGATTCGATTGAAAATGAGCTCATCTTTTGAATCAAACGGTTTATTAATAATAATCTAATCTCAGTATTGATTAGAATTTGATATTTTGGAGAATTGATGCGATTCTTGCGTTACTCAGTCTTTTGGTGTCTTCTTATTTATAGAAAGAGTTTTTTACTCAAATCTATGATAACAGCGATAATAAACGTTAGTTTCAAAAACCATTTATACGTCTAATGAATTAATCACAAGAAGCGCATCAAAAGGCTAAGTGATGGCTGAAAATAGATTAAAATTAACCACATTTTAGTTGATTTTAGTCTATTTCCAGATTTTTAGACAGTTTTATGTTTTGCAATACTGTTTGAAATCTTGAATTTTGACGAATTTTCAATCTTTTTATTTATTTATTATATTTGTATTTATGCATAACAATTGTCGAACTGTCCATCATTTTCGCCCCTTTTTCTCGTTTTTGTATTCATATATTCTCTGATAATCACTGAATCGGATCCGAAATGACTGAACAAAACCCGAATTTAACTGAAAATTGAAAACCGATTCTCGAATGATATGAAAATTAAATGAAAACCATTTGAATGATTGAATGAATTGCCGATTGTTTGGTCGACACCCGAAACAGACGCCCAGAGATCAGTCCAACTCACGAGCGGCCAGTATTGAAGACGACGACGACGGACACCTCATCTACAAGAATGGGGACGTTCTTCAAGAGAGATGTACTGACACTAAATATCACAGATATAAGAACCGAATGCCAATCGATTGCCCACAAAAAATCTTAAGTCATTTGTGCTCTAATAGGACTGTTCACTGATAGGCTGAGCGATATTTCATTTTTAACTATCCTTAAGGGCCAGGAATAGGGTTTTTGAGATTTATTTTCCTTTCTCTCTAATTAACTCAAAACTCGATTTGTTTGAAAACATTTTTATCGAAATTATTTTTTATATACGAAATGTTTCCGTAATTTGTTTACTAATTTTGTTTTTCGACTATTGATTCACAGATAAAATCCTATCGACTTTGGGAGAGGGAACGTTCGGTAAAGTGGTTCGCGTTCTTGATTTGAGAAAGTGAGTCAACACTTGATTTCTCTTTAAATAACGCGTTTTGTTGTTTGCCTTTCGCTAATACGAGTCCTGTATTTCTCATTAACTTTTAATTTAAGACATTTTCTATTTTCTACTGTTTTTAATCCCAGGAATGACTTTATGGCAAACTTCCCAAACATTGCTCTTATGTCTCACTTTTTCTTTGATAGACTTGTAATCAAAAGTTTCTATTTTTGTGTTAACTCTTCCTTCAAAAACATTACGTGAATTCACTTTTTAATAATTTAATGAAATTTTTTTCTTTCTTGGAATTAATCCTTTTTGTTGTCACTCATCGCAGCGAATCTGTGATGGCTTTGAAGATAATTAAGAACGTGAAGAAGTACAGGGATGCCGCCAAACTTGAGATCAATGTCCTCGAAAAGATTTCTGAGAGAGATCCTGACGGAAGGAGGTATGCATTCTGTGCGCACTCGGTTCACACTTTTGTTGCTCACACACTCTGTCCTAATTGTTTAGACTCTGCGTTAAAATGTTGGACTGGTTCGACTACCATGGTCATATGTGTCTGGCCTTCGAGATGCTGGGACTCAGTGTCTTTGACTTTATGGTCAGTCCCTCGAAACTGATCGGCGACCGAACGCTTTGAAACCAATTTGTTTTTTGTTTTTCGATTCTTTTCTGTTGTCTCCATTAGAAAGACAATAGCTATCAGCCCTATCCGCTCGAACAGGTCCGACATATCGGCTACCAATTGGTCTATTCGGTCAAATGTAAGACAATTCGAACCCTTATTCCCGGAATTAGTCTTAAATTATGTTCTGTTTATAGTTCTCCACGAAAACCAGTTGACTCACACAGACCTGAAGCCGGAGAACATACTGTTTGTCGATTCCGATTACGATATCTTATATCAGCCCAAAAAGGTTGAGTCAAACTAAGCTTTGAATCTGTTTTAAGTGATTTGTTTGGATAGAAACGGGATTTGAAGCGATTGAAGAACACTCACATCAAACTGATTGACTTCGGGTCGGCCACCTTTGATCACGAACACCACTCGACCATTGTCTCCACCCGTCACTACAGAGCGCCGGAAGTGATTCTGGAGTTGGGATGGAGTCAGCCCTGCGATACCTGGAGTATCGGTTGTATCCTCTTTGAGCTCTATTTGGGAATTACTTTATTCCAAACGCACGACAATCGCGAACACTTAGCAATGATGGAAAGGATTTTAGGCCCTATCCCTTACCGAATGGCCCGCAAAACAAAGTAAGCGCTCACTCCTCTCAATGAATGTATAATTAATGAGTAATTTGTGTCAGAACCAAATACTTCTATCACGGAAGGCTTGATTGGGACGAAAAGTCATCCAATGGTCGATACGTAAGAGAAAACTGTAAACCACTTCATAGGTATATAACTTCGGACGAAGAGGACCACCGACTCCTGTTTGACCTGATTTCACGAATGCTTGAGTACGAGCCCTCCCATCGAATCACATTAAGGGACGCCTTAGACCACGAGTTCTTTTCTAAGCTTCCCTTCGAATGGCGATTACATGAAATGGATGTCTACGAGCCTAAGTCGGAGTCAAAAAACGAGTGCAGAGAGCGGTCGCACAGCCTTTCCAGATAACCATCAATTGATACAAATCTCTATTGAAGTTGACTTTCATTCATCTGTTCTGATGAGTCCTCCTTTCAGTTGATTTACGGCTCTATTGGTTGGGAACCGAATTATTCAATCGAATTGAAGATCAATCAAATCATTAAATTAAGTGAAGAATTATTTCTGCGAATCATTTAAATATTTTTTCTCTTTTTTAAGCTTAACTTTATTTGCATTCAAAGCGAATGTCTATTCAAATGAAATAAAATACAAATGTTTTTAAACTTAATTTATTTGAAAATTCTTTCATCGATGGCTTTAATCCAATTCTTGGTTCAGATCTTCGATTGTTTGCAACAAAGTTGACATCAGATCAGTGTTTATGTAAACAATCAAATGATTGATGTCTTTGGAAAACAAGTTCTAAAACAATAGAAAAACTATTGAGAAGTTTATTCTAAGCCATTGTTTTTCACTTATTCTGGAAAAACTCCTAAAAAGTGATCATGGACAATTAGTGTCACTTGAAAAGGAGTTGACTCCAACCCACACCAATCAAATGTAGCCCTAATTAGTGATATCAGTGCTAATGTGGGAAAGACCCAGAATTTGATATCAATCAGAACATCGACTCTGATTCTGGACCAGATGTTAGTGTTTTTTGAACATGATAATGACCCTGCTCAAGTTTGAAGCCAAGTTGAAAAAGTTGTCAACAAATGCCTTCACAAACAACGTATGACTTATGAGACAAACATATGATTTGAATGAAAACAAACGCAAAGCAGACGACAAGTGATTCACAAAAACATGTTTTCAGTGTTTTCTGTATTTAATTGCAATTTAAATGAATTGTCGTTCAGATTGTTGTTAACCGAAACCCAAACCATCGAAGACTTATCTATTCGTGTTTTGAGTCAAACAATTGAACTCAATATCGATTCGAAGACAATTGTCTTTAAATTTAGTGATTGTTTTCAATTAAGAGCCGATTCTTTGCGACAATTGAGGGCTTTTCACACAAACTTCGGTCAAAATAGTGACCAAAATAGTGATCAAAAGAGATGTCTTCAAATTGGTTTCACTCTTTCAGCAGAAATGGGTTCGTAATTAGCTTTTCATAACTTATTTAGATATTAATTAAACTAAACTTTTGATTATCAGCTGTTTTGCCACAAAAGACAATCCCAGAGATAAGACTTCCGCCTAATTCTGAACTAATAAACGACTGGATCTTCTGTCATAACCATAAACATGAAACCGAAGAATGTTCTGAAGCACCAGAAGTGGATCAACTTTGCCATCAATTAAACGGTTCCACAATCGATGAAAGTAGTGAACAGACCCAAGATTTGAGTCCTGTTTTGTCTACTTTTGACCAAATTATTAAACTCTTGAGTGAAACAAAAGACACGAAATTTCTCTTCGAGAGCGACGACAAAAAGTTTAGTTTATTTTTGAATATTTTTAATAAACAAATGATTTTGTCGTCAATTAGTGATAACATTGAAACCAATTCAGACTTTTTAATGAGTTTTTTGAACAAAACTTCAGTTTTTTACAAACTTTTCAGTAATTGTGAGAAAAAAGTCAATTCAGAGCTCAATAGATATCGGTTTGCATTCGATGTCCGCTTTTTTCTCATCGAAATCCAAGTTATGAAGACTTTAATCCAAACTTTGATGGAATCGGCAAAAAGAATATTACCCTTAGATCTGAGGTTTGAGAGGGATTTGGAGCTATTCTTCGGTTATATTTAGTTCTGAATTGACTTCATTTCCAAGAAAATACACTTTTATATGATTTTCCATTTGAATAATTCGAGAACTTATCCGAAAAAATGAAAAAATAAACAAAACAAATGATCCGTGAAATTAAGAAATAGTGATTCTCTCAGTTATTTATGGTTTTATCGCTCAATCAATACTATATTCTGTGCTCTGACTCATGAGTGATGTCCTATCGTTTACAATATGAGTATAAATATATTAATTCTAATTAGAAATCAATGGATTTCCGATTCATGGGGCCATCCATTAGCGTCTGTCTTGTGTGACATAAGCCTAAACTCTTGCGACAGGTTTAAGACGTTTAAGACATTTGGATAAACAGTAAGTCATATAAAAGTTATTCGATTTATGTATGAATTAGTGGCCAAAAAACAGGACATTATTTAATTGAAAGAGTCTTTCAGTCTCTCAGAGTCTGACAAACATTAATATAAATCGTAAGCACTGTTTATCTGACGATAAATCTAAGGCTCAGAATATAAGAACACATTTTGGTTGTAATATCGGAATATAAGGCGAAGAGTGAAAGAAAAGGGCTTTTAATTAAAACAAATCGATTTGTTTGATCGACTGAATCACTGAATCCGATGGCGAAGAGACCAACACTGCCAGAGAACTACTCTGAAAGCGTGTCCAACATTTGTAGGTCTCTTAGATTAGGGTAAGTGAACTGCATATGCGTTTGGAGGGACCCAACCAATACTTGTTTGATTGTCAGGAGCACTGGTAGTCTTGTTTTTGCTCACAAACAGATCGAATTCGACAATTGTATCGGTTGTATACCACTCGATATACTCGATATAGCACTCGGTATTCACTATAGTTACTGTTGGCCTAACTTTCTGTGTCTAATCAAATGATGAGCGAACGGCTGCGCAGGTCTTCTACCGATTCTATTCTTCCAGAAGTGAGACAACTGAGTCAACTCCAGTCCAATAGACTTATAGCTTGAAATCTGGCGAAAAATACAATACATTTCTGGTATACTCTTATGATCGATGCATTCGGTGTGCATTTGAGCTCTAAAAACATCTGAACTCTAGTATTATATTCTGTGTGTCAGACAAGAATGTGTGAGACCTGTATTGGAAGCCCATTGGAAGCACTGTATGTGTCGGTCGGTGTTTGTCTCTCAGTTATGCCAACAATGTTTGCGATGAGCAAAACATAAGCAAAAATCTTTTCTCAAACACAACAAATAGTTTGTCTGACAATTGTTTGTCAAAATTCTTTGAGCCGTTAAATGGATTTGATTGCAGTCCTCTTGGTTTGCATATCATTGATCGGTAAGAGAGTTGCCTTTTCTTTGCCAAAACAACTTATTATTCTTCTTATTATCTGTTGTATACACACTGTATGTCATATCGAGTCCGCACAGTATCGCAAAGGGAACCCAATTTATATATAGCTTCCGAACAAATTTTCAATTATATAACGAGTTGTTTCTCTGGCAGTGATTTATTCACAAAAATCACTCTTTCTTTGCCTTTTCTTCTCTTATTCTTCTCTTCTGTTAGTATTTATATTATAAACATTTGATTGATTTCAGAGAATTCTTCACAGAATTCAACGCTTTAATGACTTTTCGCTTTTGATTATAAACGCAATTCATTAAAATTAGATTAAATTTGTTTTTATCGCAATTAACTGGTTTTTGTGTGCAATCAAAAAGTCTACGGAATCGTGAAATAGAAATTTTCACAGAATATAATTCATTTCCTAACAAGGAATTCATAAAATATGTATTAAATGAACTTATTTATGAGTTCATTAATCTGATTGAGGGAACTGAATATCGAATGAGCGCTCCAATGACTGACTATAATGGCTTTCCTCTCATAAGCCCATCGTATATAAGTTCATAGTTTTTTCGTTTTGCCGTTAATTGAAATTTTATTTTAATTTCGAGTCACTTAACACTTAAGTAATCTGTGAATAAGAACTTATTCTGTGCAAAAACATTAGGCGAAGACTTGAATTTGATTATCTGTTTGTTAGTTCATCGCATTAATGATTATTAATGTTTTTACTTTTGAGAGAATGTGAGCCAATGTTTCTACAAGTGATTGTTTCCTCCGCTCCTCTCCAACCTCTCCCTCCCTGAGCTCACCGACGCTGAGAACGTTGAGTGCTGTCAGTCTATTCCAGTGATACTCTGTTGAGTTTACAGAATATTCCCAATCCTTTTAGTTTGTTATACAAAAAGAGTATATAAAACAATCAGTCTATCAGTCTATTAGAGAGAAAACAAATATTATTATATAATAAAAATGATTCTCGTTTTTTGATTACCACAAATAACTTTCCTTTTCTTCTCCTTTTGTAGCATTCAATCAATATTTGACATAAATTTTTATATAAAAAGTAATAAAGTTTATGCGATATATATATCTATATATATCTACTCAATAAAAGAATGAGAAAAAAAATGTTTTCTTTTCAAAAAAAATATATCGATTATAACAAAAGTCAATTCACTATATTCTAAAAGTGTTTAAATCAATTGTCTTTCCGTTGATGTGCTGTTTGTTTGTGAACAGCATTTAGTGTTTTTAATATTCAAATTAAAGGATTTGGTCTAATATTCGTAATACTCGTAATGTTTTTAGTCTTGAGCTTCAATTTGGTGCTTAAGCTCTCATAATATTTCTTCTCAGAAATGGTGAAAAACTATTGATTTTATAATTCTTTCTATTCTTTCGCCGCGTTTTCGGTTCAAATCTCATATAATATCCAACATTTTTATGTCTAATTCTATTTTTATCTGCTTTTGTGAACACTTTCCTCTCTCATTACAATACCGTTTACTTCTGTGACTGCATTTCAAATATTTTAGTGAATTAAATGAACTTTTTTGAGCCAAAAGACCGAATTAACTCATAATTTAAAATATTTCACTTCAGTTAATGTAATGAGTTTTTGGCCGTCATTTCGATAAATGAAATGAATAGCGAAGCGAATGAAAGCGAAGAAAAATTATGTGTTATATTGATTATCATTAATAGTGAAGTAGTGTTGAGCACAGAATAGCTTTTTTTTAATAACGATTCTCTACTACTCTATTGTTTGTCTCTATTATATTCTGTCGATTCTTTGGCACAAATCTCTTTCGGAGCTCAGGATTTGAGGATTTCTCGAACCGCTTCTCACTTTCGTTAATGTTTTTTACGTTAATAAAGTTTCGTGAGTTTGAAAACAAGATTTATTGCTTCAGTTATTAAATTAATTGTTGGCTATAATTGATTTTGTTTTGAATAAAATTTTGGCACATTCTTAGCCTTTCATAGATTCTGAAGAGATTTTCATAGATTTTCTTTTGGCCCAAAATATTATATTAATATTTCATGTTTTGATATATGAAGAGATCGCCTGAAAAATGAAAAAGTCATTGGATTTAGAGCTGAGCTACGAATAGCTACATTGGTTACCAGGTTTATATAGATATATATAGAGATATATCGGTTAAGAAATTCAAAATAGACAGTCATTTACTCGACTTAATCGCCGACAATATATTTTTATGATCTCCAACCGAAAAATAGTGGAAATGTAATGTAAAAGTGATGTACGGACTCACACTTTCATTTGTATCGAGAGACTGGTGTGCGAGCCCTGAGTGAGCGCTCACACAACTCACCAGTTTTATAGATTACCAGCAGTGATGACCACTTGCGAGCCATTAAACGTGGGGCACATCCTATGGAGTCATATAAAAGGCAATATTAAACTAAATTTAGACAATAACTAAAATGTATGTAATGTTAACCAAACACATGAGAGCCAATCGAAATGGAACTCCATTTGGCTCTCATTCCGTGCTCTGCACAGCACAGCTCTTCTGCATATACCTGAAGCATATCTCTAAAAGCCATACATATTTTTCTAGGATTCAAATTGTTTGTGTCATCCATTCAGACATTTATTCTCTCAAATCCTCAAACTTTCAGCGAATATATGACAGGGAAGTCGTTTCGAGTTTAGTTACGATTTTAAATATAAGCCAAATATGTGTTTAGTTTTGCCTTAATTTCGATGCAAATTAGTTGATGTTCTCCTTTGATAAACATATTCCGCCTTTTATTTTCAAACCCCATTCTAATCCAGTGTCCAATTTTTATTCTGTGTGAATGATTGCCAAGCTCAAACAAAGGCTATTGATCAGAAACAGTCGAATGATCAGAATTTTTCAACTATGAAATGAAAATATTTTTGGGAAAAAGTGGACAAAATTCTAAATTTTCAAAGAATTGCCATTTATTTTGAAAAATTTCAGAACTCCCAGTGGTATAGAATAAATCCTATAGCTGATGATCACTGATCAGTGTACTTTTTGTTACAGTCACCGGATTTGGTGCCAAAGTTGGTCTTTGTTTGAATTCTGATGTCTTTCAATCATATTATAAAAATAGAGAAATATTCCAAATATTTTATTCATTACTGTTTTGAAAATTTTTCATTTGAATTCAGTCAAACAAATCCTGTTATTTATTTGTTTGACTCAAAGACATAAGGAATCAAAAGAAAGGATTTCATGAATTCCTCCGAAAATTTTGATTTATTGGAGAAAAAGTTTGAATAAATTTCGACAAATCTTTATTAAAATTCATAAAACTATTTCATTCTCTTATTATTCAAACAAAAAGTCAGAGTTTAAGACATTTTAATCTTCTTTTTGTTTTTATGTCTCAAAAGAGAATTTGATTAAAACTTTGAATACAAAAGACTTAATAAATTGAATTCAATGTTAGGAAATGGATTCTGAGAGGTATATAGATTTGTCATTTGTCTGTTTATCCTCTTAAAAACGCATAACCTATTTTGATTAAATTATTTGCATGGGTGCTATTTTCTAACTACAATCTGTTTAATTAGGCTTAGAGTTGAAATTATTCATAACTTTATGCGAATATTTTTGGGCAAAACTGTGTTAAATGAGATTTAAATGATTGATTGGAGTCATTAGAATTGTTCAAATAATTCATTGGTGTGAACAGGGCTCACAAAAATGTTCAAGGAACAACAGAAATGCTTATTCTTCGTTCCACCGAATTAGTTATTTGGAATGAAGTGAAGAAAAAAATTGAGAAAAATGTCTCTGAAAAGCCTGAAAAGTGGGAACGGGAGCCCAAATTCCTACTCAATACGGGAATGATATTAATGGATCATTTATTACTTGTTTTCCAAGAATATATACTCAGATTAAAGAATAGAAAAGTAAAGAGAAGTTAAAGTTTTAATACTTCCGATAGGTTTAAAAGATTGCTTCGATTGGTTGAACTCAACTTATTTAAGAATAATGACTATAATAAAGATAAGACCGAAAAAGTGTTCGAAGAAGAAGAAGAAAAAATGATTTTCAGTTTTGTTTCACTTTTAATGAAATTTGATCCCAAAGACAATAAGAGTCGACACTGAGAACAGTTCTGCTATTCTTCAGAGAATTGTTTTATTATTGAAGATAATGATTGTTATTTTCGTAACTTTTCTGGTCATCACTTTTCTATTATTGATAAATAATTTCCATCGAGTTTATGAGGCTTTATGGCACAGAATAAGAACTAATATTCAATTACTGTAATCCACATAAAAACAGATTATGCAGTGGTAGAGCATAGGATGGGGAAAGGGTGGGAGAAACAGATATGAAATACAAATATTAAAACTTAATGTTTAGTAGAGTTTTATGTGTTTTATCTCTAATATCGTCGATATTAATGGCTTTTATTTCTCTCTGTTTTTTATTTCATCAATAATTGACGCGAAAGTAGAGTCCACTCCACTCTTTGCTCAATCAGGTACTCCTTCTTTCAGATCATTAATTAAATTTAGGCCAAAATTAATCCCTTTATTCTTTGCGAACAGAGTCTCCAAAATTCCTCGAAGTTTTCAAATCCCAGGAATTAAGACCTGGAGAACAAACATCTCTGAAATGTATGGCCACAGGCGTACCCCTTCCGATGATAACTTGGCTCTTGGATGACCTATCGATCAATGACTTGCATGGAATACGTTATGGCGATTATGTGACAAAGGATTCAAATGTGATATCCTTCATAAATATATCGTCGGTGAGCACAGAACACGGCGGTCAGTGGTCGTGTTTGGCCCGATCCAGTCTGGCCGAGATCCGATACAGTGCTCACATCTATGTGGTGGGAACGCCCTTCGTTCGGATCATCCCTAACATGACATTAGTCGCTCACCAAACGATTTATTTGAAATGTCCGGTCGGCGGAAGTTTCGATGAAATCTTATGGGAAAAAAGTAAATAACATTAAAAACAAATATTTTTTGATATATTCTGCGCTCAAATCAATCATTAATCAAAAGAAAATATTGTTTTTATGAATTTCTTTGCATTGGTTTGTGTTTCAGATGGAGTCGTTTTGCCCGACAATCACAGACAAACACTTCATACAAACGGAACATTGATTATACGGGAACTCTCTCGGGAAACAGATGGGGGAAGGTTTGCATTCTTGCTATTCTTCTCTTCTCTATATTGTTTTGCTTTTTATTTGTTCTCTTCTTCTTTTTCTTCCTCTCCTTCTTCTTATCACATGTTTTCTTAATAAGATTTTCACTTAAAATAAAAGACTTGTGAATAAGAGTTGAGACCAAACGGTTTCCAAATCTCTGCGTTTCAACACTTTGTCGCAGAAATCACTTTATTTTATCTCATTTTCTGTGGTCTCAGTCTTGTCATAGACTAAGCCCTTCACAGACTTCCGAAAAAGTATTCATTTTTCAAAGAAAAAGAAAACTTTTAACTAAAATTGAGTGAAATTTTCTTTACGCCAATGATTTGCTTATTATAAACGAATTAACTTTTCAGGCAAATCATATTCCGGGAATTTGCAAGATTAAAAAAGAACTTGTTTCAAACTTTTATGAATATTTTAAGGATTGTGACATAAAAACTGCTCAAACTTTGCTTTGATATTGTAATGAGTGAACTGTTATTTCTTGTGATAAAATCGGTTCTCATTGTTATTCTTGAAACGAATTCTGTAATAATTTTTAACATTCATTCACCGAACTATTCATTAAAGGAAACCATAGAATAGAAGCCATAATATGAGGTCATTATGCGAACCAAATTCCAACTATTCTTAAATTGGTTTTCTATTCATTAAAAATTTAGACATTTTTGTTGAAGAATAAGAAAAAAACATAAAAATAATAATCAATAAATCAATAGATGTCTTCAATCAATCATCTATTGAGGCCTCCTATGGATAGAATGCTTTTTATTTTAATACTATTATCAAAATTGACTTCAAATACAATTTGTGTTAAAAAATAAACTGAATCCGAGTTTTGCTCCCAAAATAGGTACTCATGTATTGCCAAATATAAGGGCGATATTTCGCGGAGAGATTTCTATATCACAGTCAGAGGTAATTGAAATTATATATACATTTGTGATGGAAATGTTGTATCACATTATCATTTAATGTTTACTCTAATGAATGGCTCAGAATATTCTGTTTTACCAAAATTCTAATACAATTGAATAAAATTTTTGTTTTGGTTGATAACAGAGAAGCCAGTTATCGAGCCTTTCATCGTTCCGTCGTTAGTACACACCGGACAACGACTGTCCATCACATGCACTGTAGTGAGAGGAGACCCTCCACTTGCCATCAAATGGTTATATAACGAGCAAATGATCAGAGAAGACAATACCGTCAACTCAATGATTAAAGTGCATCACTTGACTGACTACTCCTCAACATTGCTCTTCGAGACGGTGACAAAGAAACAGAGGGGTAAGTCATCCCTTCTATAATTTCAAAAAACAATAATTAACATAAAATGCATTAATAATTCATGTTTTGGAGCATAACATCTAATCACTTGATTAGTAGTCATAGCCTTTGGTCCAGATTTTCATAAAACATAAATATAGGTCTCATTCTCTCCGCTCTTTCAGCGAAAAGAATAGTCTTTAGAAGAAAAATATGTTTTTCACTAACAAAATAAAAAATCTATTTTTGATGAAAATAAATTGACTTCCCTTGATATGCATAGCATTGCTCATAATCACTGGTGCTATAGACTGGAGTGAATCCGCTCTTCTTTAGAAAGAGTTTCTCAAAAATTTTTGTCATTTTATTCAATATAAAAATGTTCTAAATTTATAAAAAGGTTTTGTGGTATTATTTATCAATTTTAGAGATAATATTATTCTGAAGAGTAATATATTTTACGCTTACAATACATGTCTTGCTGGGGGAACGGCTTCCCAATGACTGGATGATTCGAATATAGAAATTTGAGCTTCAAATTCATTACTCTTATTCCGTGTATTGATTATCAAAAACGTTTTCTCTCATTGTATTCGTAGGGAATTACACGTGTGTTGCAGTTAATGATGTCGGAGAAGATAAACACAGCACTCAGATGATAATACACGGTAATTATGGTCTCATTATCTTCTGTTCCGATACTACCGGCTCTCTCTATCTCTAAACCATACCTCTGAGAGCAAGAACTTTAGGAAAACGGCTGAACTTAAAGTTAAAGATTAAAACTAATGATCAATAGTTTGGTTATTATTGCAATTAAATTCTCGAAATACTCTCATTCCGGAAAACAAATAGCATTTCTCTGATTTGAATGAATGATTGTGTGATTTCAGAGAAGCCCCGTTGGATTATAGAGCCCACAGATCACATTGATTTGGTCGAAGGTATGAGCGTATGGGTTGACTGCGCCGCTACAGGCTTTCCGCAGCCTAGGGTTCAATGGAAGCGCAGCCAAAGTGAGTTTTAATGTTATATTTTGAAATTCTGATGGAATATAAATATTTATTAAGCGCTTAAAACCCAATATTCTATACAATGTTTCCAAATGTCTTTCGCCCGAATGGTTGCAAAATTTTTAATTAGCTTTTATTGCATTAATCCAAAGCTTAACTCTTTTGGAGAGGATTTCCCTTTTTTTCTAATTCCCAGTGTTTTCATAAAATACTTTCGCTAAGCGTTTGATTTATGGCATAAAATACGAACTGAAATGACTTTTTTGACAATTCAGGCATAAAATCACAATACAGGCCAATAGTGAACACATTTCAGACACAAGTCTACGAAAACGGAACTCTCTTTATAGAGAGTGTTGACAGAAAAGATTCTGGACTTTATTTGTGTCATGTGTCCAACGGAATCGAGCCCGACCTGAGCAAGATTATTCGCATTCAAGTTCACAGTAAGAGATATTTCCACTAAAATAATATTTGTTGTCATTCGATGTTTTGTCAAAAGTGTGAAAAGTCTGATAATTTTCTTTCTTTTGTTATCGACGACAGTCTCCGCACGTTTTAAGACCAAATTCAGAGCTGAAACCTTTCAAAGGAATCAAAAGGCGATTCTTGTTTGTGAAGCGACGGGTGAGCGACCCATCACTATAGAGTGGCAAAGAGACAAACAAATAATTAATACCCAGCACTCCAACAGGTATTTAATCTTTTCTTTCTCTTAATCACTAAATTTTGTCTTTTCCTTCATTTTGTTTGGTTTTTGAGCTAATTTTGTAAAAAATGTCGAACAGTGGGTTAGATCTCTATTACGATCACTATTTGAACGTCACTTAGAGTTTAATTGGAGATCACATTATATTCTCATTTATTGTCGATTTATTAATAACTTTTTTCCAATAGATATGCCATCAAAGAGACGGTAATAAACGAAGGAATCACATCTGAGTTAGTGATTGAATCGATTGATAGAAGCGATTCAGCGCTCTATCAGTGCATTACATCTAACGCTTACGGAAGGGATGAGACCAGTATTCAAGTTATAGTGCAGGGTATCGATCGTTGCTCTTATTAAATGACTTGTAAAATGTATTTTTATGTTTTAATTGTCTTATGATTAACGGCAGAACCGCCCGACACTCCACTCGATGTGAAAGTGGATGAGATAACCAGCCGTTCGGCTCGGGTTTCGTGGGCGCCCCCATTCAGCGGCAACTCTCGAATAATCAAATATCACATTTACCTCAAAGAATATCCAACCGGTATTTCATCACAAAAACGGAATATAACGATCCCCGGCTCAGGTATGTTATCCCAAATTATTGTGGATTTTGTGGCGAATTATAGCGAAAATTATAGCAAAAATTTGCATCAAATCTCAAACACTAACTATAATTCATTTATGCCTTAAGTATATGCATAGCGTATATGACAGCCATATATTAAATATGCATTAGTTTTATGACATACCAGTCCTTAATATGAAATATTTGTTACCTATTATTTCAAATTATGAGTAAATGTAAATTAATTAATTAATTGCGACAATAGATTCTCGTCTATAAAAACCAAAGTCACTCACAATTTAAAACATTTCAGATAACTATTGTTTTTCTCTTCAATTATTATATTTTCGTTTCACTGTTTGCGTGCATTTTCTGAGTTATAAGAACTGCTCTTTTCTTTGTTTGCGTTGAATATATTGATCGCAAAGAATAAAGTGATTCAAACGTAAACTTTGATATCAAAGACTAAAAAGATATTTCACACGAATGCGAACTCAAGTCGTAATGGATTAACAAAACTAATTACTAAACGATATGTTTGTCAGAATCGCTATACAGACAAAAGCCATTTAATTCTGTGCCAAATACCCCTTTCCCGCATTACGACTGCCATTTTCCTAATGAAAGATAGATATCACCAAATTATGCAAGAATATTTGATTATGTCTTTGAATGCCTGTGAAAATTAACGTATATTTACAGAATATTCTTGAAGAATTCCCATTTTAGCATGCTAATTCTGTTTGTAATCAGTAGGACTTAGTTCAAGAATTTAAAACATCTCAGAATATATGAATTTTAATTCAAAAATTTTGTACAATTATTACATAAGTTTAAAATTTTGATGGTTTGGAGCGTAGGTCTGTGCAAACAGTGGCACAACGGTGAGAGTTGATGGGATCAAAATGAAAATGTTTTGCTCCTAATTCAAGAGAAAAACAAAAAGTTATAGAATTACTTTACATTAGATTAGATGAGAACGAAATTAAAGCGGAAAAGCATTTGTTTTAATCCACAATTCAATTATTAAACGCAATTATTTTATTCAATTAGTATCATGGTAACTTATCTCTTAAACCATTATTAAAATTAAGAATTTTTCTGTTTTATCAAAGTTTTTGAGTTTGAGTGAAATTCTGAATTTCTTGATGTAATTCAAGT
This sequence comes from Punctoribates punctum, assembly GCA_034698165.1. NCBI lineage: Eukaryota > Metazoa > Arthropoda > Arachnida > Sarcoptiformes > Punctoribatidae > Punctoribates > Punctoribates punctum. The sequence continues at coordinate 17,906 of JAQGBD010000171.1, forward strand.
GAAATATATTGAATTACTTGAGTTTTGTTACAATTACTCGAAAAATAAATGGCTTTTCCTTATATCGATTGTTATTCTCTTCCAGAGACAGTTTGGACGATATCTGAGTTATTACCGAATAATGTGTATTCGATAAACGTCGCGGCCGTCAATTCACTCGGAATAAGTCAATCGAGTCTTTCAATCAATTTCCAGACCGAAGAAGAAGGTAACCAAAAAAGAAAGACTGCAAATAGAAATCGCTTTATCTATACTTTCAAATGTATTATATGACAGGAGAGACACCACTGAGTCTTTAGCCTATCGTTTCTCTTTTTCTCCGGTTGTCTCTTAGCCCTGTGCTCAGAGTCTCTCTCACTCTTCATCAATACTCTGGTGTAACTTCTTTTTTGTCAGACGAATGAGTTGACAGAATGGGATCAATACTATAATCGATTTGAAAATCTCTTTTGAAAACTTGTTTCCCCTTTTCTTGAGTCTGAAAAATAGATAAACTGTTTGTCACAACAAAATACTGATCAGAATTAATGAAACTTTTGTGTCGCTTATGATTTGTCTCTCTATTCGCCATTCATTTGTTACAAACTTTTGAATGTATTATAAGTTGAGATAAAAATAATGGAAATGCATATAAATGTAATGACTTATGTAACGGACATTACTCTTGCAGTTCCCAGCGATCCCCCGACTCATATCAGAGTCCATTCCAATTCGTCGACAACATTACGAGTCAGTTGGAAGGTATGATATTATTCGCTCCCATTTCAAATGCGACACTAGTTTTGATGAATTCTCAAATATTTACCTCAAAATTGGATTTGAAGGCACCGGACAACCAAATCAATTTCGGATCAATAAAAGGCTATTACATCGGTTACAAAGTCTCTGACTCTTCCGATGTTTTCGTTTACAAGACGTTAGAAGCCAACGATAAAAGTGGCAAAAGTGAGACTTTACTCAAAAATTTGAACAAATCAACCAAATATGATGTCGTCGTTCAGGCCTTCAATTCAAAAGGTATTCAATGCTTACATTCCGTTCAAATTGAAAAGAGCTTAACATTTGAGTTGAAAAGAAGGCAAATATTTGAAAAATCTCTCATATTTGTGATATTTCAGGCGCTGGCCCTCCATCTGAGCCAATTAAAGGTGAGTTATGCCATATTGCGATTTGAATGCAATTTTCTAATCGATATTTCCATTGTTTGCGTTCAACAGCGGAAACCCTATCCGAAGGTAATTCAATTTTATCTCTTTCTGAGTGAAATAATTTAAATGTGAACCCAATATATAAACGATTGAAAGACAATCTGTGAGTAATGTTGGCTTTTATTGGATAATTGATCGACGCTTTGCCTCCACTCGTATCCAAAAATTTTCATTAATTTATTTTTCAAAATCTCTTGAATTGTGAAAATGTTGGGCCATTTGACTCATTACTCTTCATTAGATATTAGTCTATGACTAATGAGAGTTAGTTATTGTATGCAAATTATTATTGAATTTTTTTCTGTAGAGAATAATTTACAACTTTTTTCACTTCCAGTGAATATCGAGTTTACTATTCGGCAAAACTTTTATTCAGTGCGAAGAATATTCTCTGAAATTAGTTGGCATAGCCTGGAGTCGAAAATCTTGTATCGGATTATTGATCACTAGTTGTATGTCAGAGTGCACTGAATGCCAACCTTTATATTGCATTTTATAAATGAATAAACGTTTTATTCGAGTATTTTTAAGCATAAAATTGAATTTTATATTTTATCGAGTCTTCAATAGGGGTTTAGTCGACCTCAAAGAAGGATTCAATTGAAGCATTAATAGAGATATATTCCCAGAATATATTTTTTGATTAAACTTTCAATTTTTTCTTTTCTTTCTTTTCTATCCGTGAATTGAAACACAGACCGACCGAAAGCAATGAAATTGAATCCAATAGGCGTTAGCTCTTCCAGTATTGAATTAGAATGGATTAGACCAGCAAATGATGATAATTCTGTGTCAGGTAATTATAACACTAATTAGAAACACTACCGAAGGTCTAAATTACATTTTCTCCTCTCCTTTGGTCCCATTGTTCAGAGTATATAATCGATTGCAAAAACTCTGCCAATTATTTCAAACAACTCCGGAAGAGTTCAAATCAAACAAATTGTGTTTTCGATAGTCTATTGTGCGGAACGTTATATGACTTTTCAATAATCGCGTGCAATAAAGTCGGATGCAGTGAACGACACCAGATCTCTGTGAAGACGAAGGGAAACAGTCCTCAGCCACCAGACAAGGAGTCATTATTGGCGACAATAAACTCGACGTTTGTGATAATCAATTTGTCGGCGTTTAGTGATAATGGCTGTGCTCTGCAACACTTTCAGCTCAAGTATCGACTCAAACAGCAGTCCGTTTGGACGCTTTACTCAAAATTTATTCATTCGTCACAAAAATCAGTACTAATTGATGGATTGGAGTCGTATTCGTGGTATTACGTCCAGATCACTGCCTACTCCGAGGCGGGCAGCAGTCAGGCAGAGTACAGCTTCCTTACGCTAATGCATAACAACTGTAAGCATCACTTATTTGATTGTCTTTCTGTCCAACAAACCCAACACTCATAGCATCACATATACCGAGTAAACCACTCTCTACAGTCTCTACACTCTATCCCTGTATATCATTCACTGTCTTCCAGTCACTCAAATAACTAATTATTACTAAAAGAGATTTCGACACAAACTTCAATCAAAAGGCTTTTAATTAATTTAATACATTTTTGCAAACGATTGCCATTTGAATGAATGTCACAATTAATTAATTATCTCTTTTTGCCGAAAAAGAAGAGAAGTAACAAAAATCTCTTTGACTGCAAATTTTCGCATTCAATAAACCAATCGATTTGTTGTTAGCACTCATCAAATGCAACACAATTTACAACACATTCAGTGGAAAATTTCGCTGAATTTGGATATAAGCAAGATTACTTTGGGGAATTTGATATTTCATTTAGATAAATGGTTTGCTTGCTTATTTTTTAATGAGATTTAAAGAAACAAAAAGCATTTCTTGCTCTTTCAGTAGTAAGAAGTCAACGATCGCTTGTGGAGCACATCCCTGATTATAAAACATGTCGTTTATTGTCTGCTCTATAATTAATTCTCGGATCAGATTTGTGGCGATGTGTTTGTATCCACTGATTTCTTATCTGTGTTGGGAAAGCATTGCACATAAATTGCTAGTTTAGTTTTTGAAAGCAATCGAAACTCTATTAAGATAATAATGAATTCGCATTTCAGACGCCGAAAGAATTTCAACGAAAAAAATATCGAATTAATGGCAATTGTTTTTAGGAAAACCCGATTCCTATCTTTGTTTTTATTGACTAAAGGTTTTTGAGTGATTGAAATACAGGCTATTATTCTGTTCCCATAGAAATATGACTATAATTCTGTTATAGACTTATAAAAAGGTTATTTTAGTTATGCCTTAAGTACGAGGTTTAAGCGCCAAATCCCCTGCATTTTAATCATTACTGTTTCGGACATTTTTAATGGCAATCATTTATAAAACTCAAACATTTTTTATACATTTTCTCTGAGAATGGCTTCGAGTTCAGCCATTATATAATATTCCTCAGAATTCCATTGAGAGGCACAGAATAAAAGTGTTGAGTCAGCGCTCAGATAGTGTTGATATTAGTTATTGTGCGCCACTAAAGCTCTGATTTTATTTACCTGAAAGATATTGAATCTAAAATTCAATCTTAAGCTGTATTTGAATTTGAAAAACTCATAAGAGTTTTGGGAAAAGTATTAAATTTTATGAAATATTGAAAATGAAAATAAACTTTTCCTATAAAACTGAATTCAAAAGCGAGAAAAATAAATAAAAATGCGATTAAAGCAAAGCAGAGGATATTATAAATGATAATTAGTTGTCCCCAAAAACCAGAACATTAAACAAAGCTATGATTTAAATGATACGAAATATAGGGAATTATTAAATATTTTTGAGCGACGTTTTAATTAAATATAATTCAAGCGATTTCTCTTCCGATCAGATAATCCGAGCACAGAATTGAACGAAGAGGCAGTTATTTTAAGTGACTATAAAAATTCTGTACTATTAGAGTTTGAAGTGATTTTGCCGCTCACGTTGAGTGCCATAGTGGTAGTGGCCGTCACTTTACTGGTCTGTGTCGTTATGCACAGACGGCATCCAAACGACACTTTCCATAACTGTAAGTCCTCTAAGAATCAAACGATTGATTGCTATTTGATTGGCTCTTCATTTAATATTTGTGACGATAGCCCCCAATAGTCGAATGGGAAATGTCAAGCAGAACATACTGAATGGCGACGATAATGTAAACCTGTGCGAAATGTCTGTCGATAAAAGCAATGCCAATACTGTTAATCGGAATACGATTACCGCCAGTGAATATCAAAGGCCACAAAACCAAAAATGTCTTTACTTTCCGACGCCTTACGCGACCACACAAATTGATGAGTGCCTCCAATATGATGAACACAATGGGACGGTGAGGAAAGGCAACGAATGTGGACAATACGCTACTGTCAAGAGAATGACACCCAAAATGCATCCCAAGAGTGATATCCATATCTACAGCTATGCGGGTATTCAACACATTCTTTACTCTATTATCTGTTTGAAAGACATTTTTCATTAAACTTTATTACTTCTACCCAAAGATATCTCAACTTTTCTGAGTTTAATTCAATTATTTGTTCCTTCAATGAGTTACAAACATTTCTTGGATTTAATTTCTTCTTTTCTCACGAATATCTCATAACTCATAACCATTTTTAATAAAATATTGAATTAAAAGCAGAAGTTTTTGCTCTGATTTTTTATATCCTTTTATTATTAGATTAGACGCTAATGAGAGACATCTTTTCGTCGTTAGACTTCTTTTGAGTCTTGCAACCAATGCACAGATTTTATGAATATTTTATCGATTTTTTGTGTTCTGCTCACAGTTTTTGCAAATTTCATATGTCTTTGACTCAAAGAATTGTTTATCTCTTATTTGTTTTTCCACTTTTTCCAGTGAATTCTCAATTAAGTGCCGCTAAGGAAGACTCAGAAGCGCTGATAACCTATTTGGTAGAACCCATTGGCAATGGCGGGGGCGGCACCAGTTATGGCCCGACTCCTCATTGCTGTTCATTTGCCAACAATAATAACCAAATGAAATGAACCTGCTTATTTTTCTGAATATTCCATTTAATTGAATCAACTTTTGTGATAATAATTGTGAGAAAACGTCTTATTCCCCAAAAAACACTTGCGATCAACGAAGTGCTCTGCAGTGGACTCAATCCCAGTGAAGATAATCGAGTGAATGAGTCAATGGAGACATTGTATGGCAATGTATGGCACTGTCTGTGGCGATGTATGGCTAATAATTATCCTTAATTTACTGCTCAGTCTTACAATCAATACGAAGGCACCGAATGAATGAGTCTTTCCTTAAACTTAAGCATAAATGAGAATAAAATTTAGTATTTTATAAGACTTACTTTGAATAGCGATTTGAAGGAAAGGGGTTTATAGTCATTTGAGAAGTGATTTATTGGAAAAAATTCACTTTTCTGTGAGAGGTTCACAAAATTGTGCGAAACGTTAATCGAAAGCAATTTTTAGGCGAATGTAAGCCAAGAAATACAGAGAATATACAGTAATATACAGTTAAATAAGTTTTATGTTTGGCAACAACGCCCTCAAAAGCACTGTCTTTATGGCCAGAACTCAATGACTTTAGGAATACTAAATAAGTCTTAATAGGATATAATCAATAACAATATTTTGTACGAAAGCCCATAATTACCTGTCCCTTACCTGTCCCTCGTATCACGCGTGAGAATAAGACAGAGAAATATTATTTACAATTTATTATTACAATTTCAAAGGGTGTATATCTCTATATCTTTTGGTGTACCACAAGATTTGTATAATTATGTAATTTTTGATAATAAAATCTATTGAAAGAACTCTGAATAAATTTAAATAAAAAATTAATCATGCACAAATTTATAGAACATTTATTCCATTCACTGTGTGTTTTGGAAATCATATTTTGAATTTATAGCCTTTGCTTGGGTTTTATTGAACCGATTTGTTATATTTTTTTGGAAAACATTGTTTTTTAGCCGATTAGAGGAGTCTATTGAAAGTCAACTTTCCTTTGTTTTATCGGAAAACGTGTTTTGAGCCACAAATTCAAATTCCAATAAATAATATTCCGTTTCTCCGAAAACATATTTCATATTTTTGTCTGTCCTTCGAAACACTTATCTATAAACTCTTGAATATATTGAGAAGAGAGGACTTCTCGACTTCTGTGTCGACTACCAGTGCATTGATTAAGCATTGATTAGTTTGAAGCGAAACCAGGGATTGAATGAAACTTTTCTTAGACTCTGATAAGAGACAACTTTTTCATTGAATTCTCAAAAGTCTGTCTCAAAATTGTGTACAAATTTATCGAAATATTTGTCTGAATCGAGAGTTTGAGAGAAGTGTCACAACTATTGCACTCATTATTCAATCAAAACAAGAAATCTTCGATCGATTTATCAGATAATTGCCTAAAAGGTATGTATGTATTGATTAATATGAATAAAGATAATAGAGATAAGTTTTTTTCCTTTCCTGGAAAACAATAGTTAATTATTTATGTGTTCCTCTCTTTCGATCATTTCTCTTGTGGTTTGAGTTGAAGACCATTTCCATAAAATTATTCATTTCTATAATAGACTGTCTATTATTGCAAATAAATGTCTTTAGAATTTGCTTTTATTTTCGCATTTGTTTTGCATTACTTTTTTGGATGCATTAGATTTTGATTGATTTGAAGTTCAATTTTTGGAGAAATGCTGTTTTCCCGGATCAATGTCTGCATAATATTTGTCACATCAATAAATGTCGAGAACTTAAGAGCAAAGAGAAAATAATTCAATTGGTTTTGAGTGAAACATATTTTAGGCTCAGTTTTAGAAATGGATTAATTCTAATAAATATTTTATTAGAGAAATACATGAAATGAAAGTTTACCGAAAACTAGAGATAAATAGGTTTCAAGTGTTTGGAGTAGACGTTGAACTGAAAAACGAGAGATAACTCTATAAACTTGTGATCAAATGGTCGCAGAATTTTTCCGATCAATGAAATGGTTGTACGAAAACATACATACATTTCGTGTTAATCGACAACTCAATCAAAAACATAGCCTCAGATAACAAACAGTTTTCTATTTCTATATTTTTTCGCAATTTATTTGTTTTCAAAATCAGTTTAAAGTGTTTTATACGAAAACTTGTGTTAAATTTCGACTCAATTACAGAGTGTTTGCAGTTATTTAAAACTTTTTAAAAATCAGCGTAAAAAAGGATGAAAGCGTTCTAAACTTAGGCATTAATTTGTGTGTTTCCTCTATCGAGGCTAACCTTGGATACAATATTCTGAGCTCAAGAATCTTGTTTGCATTGGAGAGCAGTGCCGCACAAAATCTTATCCTTCTCTCTATTTTACGCACATTTTTTATCACTCGATCGTCTCTTTTGGATATACTTTCGCGTAATTGCATTGTTTTGTGAGTAAAATAAGATTAGTTATCATCCGATTGTGTATTGGATTTCTCAGGTATTGAATATCTAATCATTTGTATTACGCAAAAGGTTTGCTCTGATTTACATAATGCAAGTGATGTGCTCTGCAGTGAAGATGTCGTTACTAAGCATATGAGTTGTCATACAAGTGATTCCCTACCACTGAACGCAACGCTTAATTCTTATCAGACTTTAATCTTAAATTATCTCAACTATTAAGGAATTTTTCCAAATCTCAAACCCGTTATTCAAGATTTTCCTATTTATCGGCAAATGTGAGGAACGGTTAAAATACTGTAGTGTTTAGTGAAGAGGGAATCGATTGTAGAAATCATTGAATCGTTGGTTGAATAACAGCTGATCTGAAAGCTGTAGACTTAGTGTCAAACAAATAACAGAATCTCCGCTCATATGACTCACAAACTGATCGCTGTTTTCGCCACAATTTTACGATCATTTCGTCTCAATCTTTGAGTTCTTCGACAATTCAATACTTATTGTAAATATTTTTCCTCTAATTATAGTTAATATTAATTACAATCAATTGTGGCCTAAATCATGAAATTCGCGGAACATTTGTCGGCTCACATCACACCCGAGTGGAGGAAACAATACATCACTTATGAGGTCAGTCTTCACAACCAGTCCTTGTTTTCATTGGACAACTCATTTATTTTGTCCTTCAATTGCAAAGAATATGAAAGAGATGTTATACTCAGCGGTGGAACAGTTGCAAAACGACGGAACCGATACCAGTAATAGCATTGATATCATTGAAGACGACAACGAAAATGATGTCAACCAAAGCCTTAAACAATTCGAAGAACAGTTCTTCTTGTATTGTGAACAGGAATTGTCGAAAATCAACACATTTTTTGCCGAGAAGTTGGCCGAAGCCATCAGAAAATTCGGTGACCTTAAGGCCGAACTCCTCGCGAGTCAACACTTGAAAAAACAAAACGGTATTTGATTTCAGTCTTTCCTTAGTTTTCAACATTAAATTAGACTTTAATTTAAGCCATAAATGAGATAATTCTGAGAAATGTATCAAATCTTTACCAGAAATCGTTGAAAATCAAGTTTTTCTCAAAAAAGTATTTCTCAGAATATTTTGAAATTATTAAGAATATTAGGTTTTATTCATTTGATTCTTATCTTAATTACAAATAACATAAGAATCTTAGGAATGATAAACCTTTTTATGACTCTCTGGGGATTGGATTTGATATTCACACAAAAAATGCATTTATAATGTCTTAAACCGATTTGTTTTGTCTCTGAAGGCAAACAGAAATACGAGAAAATCTTTGGTCTCATTGAAAGACAATTAATAAACGAAAGCAGCGATCGGTATGACATCAATCGGAAAGTGAGCCGAAAACTCCATGATCTCAAACTAGCCTTTTCTGAGTTCTATTTGAGTCTTGTTCTTTTACAAAACTACCAAAACCTAAACTTTACCGGTTTTCGCAAAATTCTCAAAAAACACGACAAACTAATGAACACAAACTCTGGTCTGGAGTGGCGTCAGAATAATGTCGAGTCCTCTCAGTTCTATACCAACAATGAAGTGAATAAATTGATTTTGGAAACGGAAAACCTTTTCACAACACATTTAGAATCCGGTGACCGCCAGAAGGCGATGAAACGGCTCAGAGTTCCCCCACTGAATGCCCACCAATCGGTTTGGACCACATTCAGAGTCGGCTTCTTTTTGGGCGGATTTCTTGTCCTTCTATTCAACGTTATTATCGTTTGTGAGTCAATTCGAGCGTTAATTTATCCAATTCTTTGATTTTGAAGTCACGGATCAGTTGTCTAATTGAATTGTTGTTCGCTTTGCAGCCGTTTTTGTGGACACTGACTTGGACTGGCCGGTCGCTGTCCGCTTATTTCGCGGCCCTCTTCTCATAATTATGTTTTTATTTATGATTGGAATCAACGTTTACGGGTGGCGGACGTCTGGCGTCAATCACGTACTCATATTCGAGTTGGACCCGAGAGACCACTTATCAGAACAGCATTTCTTTGAAATTGCGTCCATTTTTGCGGTCTTGTGGTCGCTGTCAGTGTTGGCGTATCTCTTTTCGCCCAACTATTTATCGATTAACGCGAATCTCTTTCCCCTTCTTCTGGTGTTCGTAATGCTCTTGTTTATGATTAACCCGACCCGTACTCTGCGACACAACGCCAGGTTCTGGCTCTTGAAAGTCTTGGTGAGACTCAAATACCATTCTCTTTGACTTCTATTGAACCTTCTTTTGACATAAGGTTCGGGTAATAAGCGCTCCGTTCGTCAAAGTAGAGTTCGCCGACTTCTGGCTCGCGGATCAACTCAATAGTATTGTTCCCATTCTTCAGGACTTCGAGTTTTTAGTTTGTTTTTATCTCAACTTCTATTCGTTATCTCACAAAGAATTCGGTAATTATCCGGATTTCAAATAAATGGTGAAATAATTGTGAATTTGATCCGAGCAGAGGATACTTCCGAATGTTGTATATCGAGCACAGCGTCGGATCTTCTAATTCGCACATTTGTGGCCTGCCTTCCGGCGTGGTTTCGATTTGCTCAGTGCCTCCGCCGATACAAAGACGACAGACGGGGACTCTTTCCTCATGTGGTGAACGCCGGCAAATACTCGACCACTTTCTTTGTGGTCATATTCTCCACTTTAACCAAATTGACAATGAGTTGAGTCAAGCCTTCAATCAAATCGAATAACTCATCCATTGTTTGACACAATTTTCAGATAATTACGACCACTCCTTCTCTAACCCATACTTCAATTGCTGGATAATATCAATGATAGTATCATCTTGCTATACTTACGTCTGGGATATTAAGATGGATTGGGGTCTCTTCGATCCAAAGTCTCCGTCCAAAGACTACCCTTTCCTTCGCGAAGAGATCGTCTATTCGTCGCCAAACTATTATTATTTCGCAATAATCGAAGACTTGATTTTGCGATTCGGTTGGACTCTATCGGTGTCCCTCTCAGAGGTCGGTATACTTCACGCAGATATCGTGGTCTCGATTTTAGCGCCTCTGGAATTGTTCCGGTATTTCGACAACAGATCTGTTTTGTAAACCATTGCTAATTGTATTGTCTTTGAAGTCGTTTTGTGTGGAACTTCTTCCGTCTGGAAAACGAACACTTAAACAATTGCGGAGAATTCCGAGCCGTAAGGGATATATCTATCGCTCCGATTGAGAACTCCCGGAATGACCCGAATATTATGGAGAAAATCAAAGCTAATCCCAATTTCAAGTATCGAAAACCAAAGTCAAAATCAAGACTCGTTCTGATGAAGAAATCGGATTCAAATTCCGGACAATATCTTAAAGTAAAGCCCAATCAAAGTTCCGCTTCTTTGAGGTGAGCGCCGGATATAAGTCTAACCAATGAATAGTTTCTTGAATTTGTTCTTTGAATTCTGATTTCAGTACAAATTCTTCGTTTTCTAATTCTACGAAAGGCAACAATTGTGAGGTCAGTCTGATTATAGACGACAACTGCGAACTCAACCGGTTATGACTAGCGATGGACAGCGCCTTAAGTAAAATCTTAAACAATCGATAGTCAATCAAAAGCCAAAATTAGTCCCAAAAATGTTAAACAAATATTAATTTTAATAATTATTAACAAATTTTTAGTTTTAGACGAAATCTTAATTTATCACAAAATCTATTCTTATTATTAATTATTAATAATATTGTCATTAATTCTATTTATTCTAATTATTAAACATTTTATAACATCTAAACAAAAGTATTATTTTTTAGCAAATTTCTAATCGATTTTATTCTGTAATTAATTTCCAATTATTTTCCAAATAAAATATAATAATTCAAAATCTGTTGCAAAATGAGCTTGCTAACTTCAAATCTTTTATTAGGTGTATAATCAGGTTTTTGTTTTGATAATCCTATGATCGCTTTGGTTTACTTTGACGTCAATTGAATGGAATATTCTTCGGCTTATCTTATATTCGATATGATGTCCACATTTGAGGACTATTTTGACGTTATTTAGAAAATAATATTTCCCTCAAAGTCAAGGATTCGATAGCAGGAGTAAAGTTGGTTTTTGTGTTCAATTGTATTCTAATTACCTTGGTATTCAAATAAATCAATCAATTCTAATTTATTTTACAAACTGTAACCAAATAATTCAGTGCATATCAAAGGAATATAATAGAAAAGAGTTTTTGATAATTATTATACGAAAACTTCACTGCATTTTGTATGCGAGTGAAGGGGAGGACCGGCCTTAAAGGCCTGACGGCCTTTAGGCCGTTGGGGCCTTTTAGGCCTAAAGCCAATCCACCAAAAGAGAGAGAGAAAGTAGTGGACAGACAGCAGAAGACAGTATTTTTGCAGAATTCTAGACTAGATATTTTAGAATTATCAAGATTTCAATTTTCCAGATTTGGGCAAAAAATAGCAAAATCTCCCTTTTTATAGACACAATCTCTATCTACTGAACTTTAACCATTAGAAATTAACCATGCTACAATTAAATGGTTCGGATTTTGTATAAGTATACCCGAAATACTCGCAATTATTTTATTACAGTTTGTAAAATAAATTCATAGCTTTTTACTAATTTTCTATTTTCTATATACTTTTTCAGTGAATGCTTCAACACAAGTATTTCCTAGGTAAAAATATTTGAGGTCAGTCCTCCCTTTCAATCCCATACAATATCTGGGGAAAAGTACTTGTATTACAAATATAAGGTCTTCCATGCCATCCCATTCCATCCCCTCCCCTATAAATCTTCCAATTTTTTATTGATTTGTAAAAAATTATATGAAATTATAGGAAATCTATAGAAAAGAATAATTTAATCAATCGTTTGAGAGAATGTCTTCTTCTGAGTTCTTCTTCAGACATATTTTTGAATATAAAATGAATTATTAGTTTCGATAAATTCTATTAATTTATTGGTTTATAATATTTTTTACAATTTTTCTAATAAAATGAATAACTTTTTACTGAAATTCGTTAAAATCAGCGAAAAATAAACGAAACCCAAAATAAGCCTAATTTAGTGAAACCCTCTTCTGATCTCTTTTTTCCATCTCTTTCCTGATCGCGAGAATACACTTCGCCATCGTTGGAGAGGCCCGGGATATGACATCCGTCTGCCAGTAGTCTAACAAATCCATCAATTTTGGAGTCAACTGAGCCGTTGGCGTCACTTTCGGTAAAACTAATCCCTCTTTTGGAGGAAAAATAGATTCCATTCGAATATTTTCGTTACAAAAGACCAGATTAGGTGACAATTCTTTCATTCGTTGTCTGAGTCCTATCAGTGAGTCGTAAGAGAGGGTGTGATTCGATATTTCTGAGACGGCTCTGACTATTTTCCAGTCGATTCTTGCCATCGATGGCGGAGTGATTGCGGCCAATGTCTGCTGTGATCTGCCCTCAAGATTCTCATAAATTGATTGCTTTTCAGTGAAGGCCGCGCCCGGGAGGACCACATCCGCCTGATTTGCACCGATGTCTCCGTTGTGGCCCTTTATTAGAACAAATCATTAATAAAGAATAAAATACTCATTTGATTCGCAAAATACCTGATAAATCAAAAAAGTGTTTTTAGGTATTTTCAAGTTTTTGTCGTCGACACCGAACAGCCATATGAGCGCCGGATCGCCGTTATCTTCGAGTTGAAGTTCTGCATCGTTTCTGAAGCCGAGATCATAGGCCGCCACTTGTGATGCATTTGAGTGTAAAATATTGAACTGAGCGTTGAATTTGTGTGAAATATATTGGACTAAATCGTAGACATTCGACGACTCATTGCTTTTCAGTATTTGTTGGCCTAATATTATGACCGGATTTTTGGCCGAAACCAACTTCTTATTGATGACGTGTTTGCCGTCGGCCACAGCCTTTAAGGTCTTCATATCGTCGCCCAACCACTCGTAGTCGTACAACAAATCCAATCCTTTGGGACCAATGAGTGCGATGTCATCGATCCAAGAGTTACGCCACGCCTTTCGAATGCGGGCGTTAACTAACGGGGCTTCAAATCGGGGGTTCGTTCCGACCAATAAAACAAAATCAGCCGATTCTAAGTTTGCAATTCCCGTATTGAATAAATAGTTGTGTCTAAAGTCGAGGTCAGAGGTCGATGGCAGAGATGAGGGGTCGACCGCTGAGTCTGTGTGAACGAACAGGTTCTCCGAACCAATGATATTAAGCAAATCCTTGGCCGCGACCATCGTTTCTGCATCGGTTTGAGGGCCGACTATCGCCACAATTCTGTTGGGGTCCACGTGATTAATGGCCTGACCCACAGAGATGAGAGCGTCCTCCCAATCACACTCTTGAAGATGTGATTCACTCGACGGTCTCACTAAAGGAACGGTTAATCTCTGAGCTTTGAGTCCATCGATGGGGGCGTGTCTTGACTTGTCTGCCAACCACTCTTCGTTAACATCTTCGTTAACGCGCGGAATAATTCGCATTAAGTCTCCCGCTCTCTGACAAACAGATATGTTTGAGCCGACGGCGTCCATCACATCGATAGAGTCAAAGCGCCGAAGTTCCCAGGGACGGGCTAAGGGCACACCATAAGTATCAAATGATAAGTTATAGTCTTAACGACTATATTACCCGTAAAAGTGTAGGGTTTGCTCGTAAGCGCTCCGACGGGACAGATATCGACAATATTTCCGGACAATTCGGACAATAGAGCGGTGTTTTGCAGATAAGTTCCGATTTGCATATCGTTTCCGCGACCACTTGTGCCGAGATCTGCACAGCCGGCGATTTCGTTCATAAAGCGGACACAACGCGTGCATTGAATACAACGCGTCATAATTGTCTTCACTAACGGACCGATATTCTTGTCCTCAACCGCTCTCTTCGAATCCCAATCAATCTGAAGCCGAGACCGATCAGATCCAAAGGCCATTGACTGGTCCTGAAGGTCGCATTCCCCACCCTGGTCACAAATGGGACAGTCCAGAGGGTGGTTCAAAAGCAAGAACTCCATCACTCCTTCTCTCGCTTTTCTAGTGAAGTCAGAATCGGTTTTAATCTTCATTCCTGTCATTAAGAGTTTATAATTAAAGGAATGGTCCAAAAGTGAAGGGAAGGGACAAACCGGGCATAACAGGCATAGCACAGGAGGCCACCGGTTTGGCCGACTTCTCCACTTCGACTAAACACATCCTACAGTTGCCAGCGATTGATAGCCTCTCGTGATAGCAGAAGCGGGGTATGTCCACTCCCGCTCGGGCACAGGCCTCGAGCACTGTGATCCCCGGCTCCACAGAAATGGGTTTGTCATTAACGAAGACCTCGATCTGATTGGGAGCCTTCGGCGCCGAAGACATCAAACGTAAAAAGTGATTGCATTTTACGGAACCATTGCTTAAGTTTAGATTAGATTTAAAGACTTCCAACGCTTTTGTGGTAAACAAACGATTCATTTCTTAATTGGTTTTCGACTTAATTATAATAACAATCAATTGATTCACAAATTTAACGAATTTATCGAAAAATCTTATAAATAGACTTATCTTTGATTTAATCACAACTCATATGTAATCAATGGTTAGAATGTATTAAAAATTTGAGACATATTTAAACAGTAATTGAAATGCATTTGAATTAAAGCAAAAAATATGATTACTTTTAATTGTATTGAATAACAATTTAATCCCTATTTTTGTTATTATTTTGTTATTGAAAAATGTTTGACGACTTTCGTTCACAAACAACGTATGCCTACAACAGGAGGTCAAAGCCTTATGAGTGGAAGGGTTCGGCTAAACATTGCCCCCTTCACTTGAAGTTTGAACAATTGAACTAGGTCATTAGAAATTCTAGTCTGGAATCATTTATACGGTTCAGTAAATCATTGCTTTCATGAAATTTTGATTTATTTGATGGAAAAAGTGAAGAATTGAATACTTTTGTCAAAAAATATCTTTTATTTGTCTTTTTGTAAATAAATTCAAATGAAATTCAAAAATAATGACAAAAATGAAATCTGAAAGGAATGGATTCAAATGGTATTCACAGATACTTATTGTTCATATAGGGAACTATTGTCAGACGAATGGTGTCTTTGTTGGCAATCAGTTGATTGACTCGCATTATATTCGCCTCTTTGACAGACTCGCCATCGATGGCAAGTATTTCGTCACCGATTTCTAGGACTCCAGTCAAACACTTTTGGGTTTCTTCGTCTTTCATTCGGGAAATGAAAACACCTATAAATACAGGAAATTATAATTAAATATAATTCAGAAAGAAATATAGCGGAAAAATACCCTTGATATTGTTGACAGTGCCCCGGGCAACGAAGAAACCAAACGCTCTACCCTTTTGCCGATGAATTTGGATCACTTGCGAAGAATCGGAATTTAATTTAATGAGTTCTCCCCAAACACTATCGTTGGCTTCAATTTGTGATTTCGTTTGTTTAGGACTTCTGAGAGTCCTTTGATTATCGACCGCAAGATTTTTATGACTATTGGAACGGCTTATCCTTAAAAATAAAATCAATTATAAGTTAAATTGAATTGGAATCTAAACAGATGTGAATACTTTTCGGCTGAGTTTTCTTTATTCCTTCTGAAACTCATTCTTGTCTTTAGGTTTTTGACAAAAGACGGCGACCTATCGACACGAGTCCTGCTATCGGCTGCAATACTGGTTCGGCTACTCCTCAGATTGATGTCCACTCTTACATCAGTTTGTGATAGACTGCGGCTGTTTTGAACCGTATTTATGTCGACAACACTTTGTTTTGTGAGCTTATCGTTAGTGAAGGCGCGGCTCAGAACTGATTTGAATCTCGAGAGGAATCCTTTTGACTTTGGCGAAGATCTTTGATTCAAATCCATTTCACTCATCGCTGACTTTATTCTGTGCCTCAGAATTCCTTTCTTAACGTCCTCTCCCGCAGAATATGAACTCGAAAATCGATTATGTCGTTCGTCATATGACTTCTCTAATTCATCGTTAGTGATATCGTCTTCGCACTGATCCGGATATATCTGATCCGCTGATATGTATGAGTTCTTTGTCGGAGTCAATGTATTAGACTTCGGGATCTCTCTAAAGAGCGATCTCTTTGGGTTTGGTTCTGATATGTTTTTATGAGAAAAGCGAATGGCATCGCATTCTTTGATCTTTTGTGGGGAGTCTTCGCCCTCACTATTCCTTTCATAGGCATCTACTTTATTAAGCCATTGCTTTACCTGACTATTAGATGTGGGGGTCTTCTCAGTGGGGAATATTGTTTCGTACAAAGTATCCATAGTCTGCCCATAATCGGCACTTTTGATGAAAGCAGGTCTGGCGAACGCATTCACCATCGATGACGACTCCAACTGATCGGTCATACGTCTGATCCGATTAAGCGCTTCGTCGCAATCAAACGGCTTTTTCTTAAACGCCATAATATCGACATTACTATCACTTTTGTCGATCCTTCGGTTTTGCCGGTTATCCAAAGAGTTGTATTTTGTGCGGTGACTAATCGGCTGCCGATTATAATTGGTTTGCGGGCCATAGTTTGTCAGAAGAAGTTCGTTGTCGTCATACGAAATATTCACCTCAAGGTTTGTCGTGTGGTCTGAATTAGTACAGGAATGGCCGTTAGATTTGAACTGAGGTAATGTTTGTGTGAAGTGATGACAATGACAGGACGGAAGTAGCGAAGGCTGACTCAATGGCTCCTCTTTAAGGACGTTATCTTTGCTCTGATGGCGAAGTGTTTCGAATAACTTTTTGCACGACTTTCGCATATTTTCTTCAGAAAGAGGTAACTCATCATCGAATCTGACCCGAGGTTTACTTCCATAGCCTAACGGATGGATCGCTGACTGATTGAGTCTTTCATTGAAACGATAAAAATCAATAAATAAAAAGTTTTTAAATAACAATAACATCATTGAAATGAATCGAAAATGTGGGCAATTATTTGGGTTAAAAGGAAGTTATTAAGTGATGAGTGACTCACTTGTCTTTGAATAGGTTGTCCTCATCAGAGTTGGAAGCCGTCGAAGAAATTCTATTGCCATTAGCGATGGCCACAATACCCGAGTCGTTGTCACTTTCTATAAATTCGAGTTTGAGCAAGATGCTTTATGAAGAGAATAGACGAAACTTACCGGGAATTACAGATTCCTGGTTGTTGTCCAACGATTGTAAATCAGAGGAACTGTTGATTTCACTGTTGTCCATGTTTTCGAGTTTGGATGTCATACTCCAACTAATTGTTTGCTCCAATTTCTCCCAATTTCACTGAATTCAATTAATTAGCACAGAATGCGAATAAATTTGTTGACTCCTTCGATGGCTTTTCTTCCACTTCTGTTGCTTTTGATTGATTTCAAATTAGTTTCCAATCAATTATGAGTCACAGGAGTCATGAGCTGTGAACCAGATATTTGAAAAATCATCTGAAATTGTAATAAGAATCGTTTACTTTCAGTGGCAGCGAATCACTGGAAGGCTTTGCAGGTGTTTTGCATCAGAGCTCGGTATTAAACACCTGCACAAATCAAATAAGTAGATGATCTGCTCTAAACCCCAACAGTCAGTGCAATGATAAGTATTTTTCCGTTCCCGACAACAAATCCTAATCTTCAGCTAATCCTTAATCCAAAAGTTGTGACTAAAAACTGAGAGCAACTGAATGTGTGTCATATGATAGGTAACGAAGAAAACAATTATCTCTGAAAAGAGGAAATTCTTATTTTATTTTTAACTCCGACTCAATTGTATAAACACTTAATACCTGTATTTAAACAAACGCTTAATTTAATTACGAATAGGAAAATATTATCTGAATTTTGATGTAATTGTTATCCAAATTATATAATTATCAGACAAAACACACTATCGTTGGAACTAAAGGGAAAAGAAATGACTTTTTTCGTTGAGAGACAAGACTTGGATTCAATAGAAACGATGGATAAAAGCTTTTTGTGAAAAGAAATTGAAAGAAAGAAAGACTGAGATAATGGCAAAAATTGTAAAAATACAGAAATTAACTAGTGCATTAAGCCGTACAATACAAGACAAGTGCATAACTTATTCCCAACTGTTTTGTATGCCTTTCAGAAAACAGTGGCAAAAGAAAAGGGACTCGACATCAGACTCAAGACACCTGAACTGTTTTACACTGATTTTCACCGGAAATACAGATTACGATTCAGAGTGATTATGAGCCCCAGGCATGAAATGTGTCGTTCGTTTCGCTTTTAATGAGATATCTCAACAAAACAGTGAATGGGATGAGAATAAAGACTGATTACGTCTTCCCCTCTCATTATATAACATTTTGGTCACTGCCTCTTGAGATGAGCTCAAAACAGATTGAGTTTATCGTTGTTTAAAATCTATTAAATTCATGATATCATAGATTTTCCCAGACTTTCGATTTTTATTATTTTTGGTAAACTTTTGGTAATTTTCACTTCAGGTAAACATTTTTAATTGAATGCAAACTTAAAGACAATTAAAATTTAGTCACAAAACAAATGCATTAACTTTTTTATGGTTTTAATGACTTCTGAAAAATGGAGAAAAAGTTATACTTCTTGAGTGGCTTTCCATTAAATAAATTTCAAGATTGCGTTTAGACTTCTTGACAGCGAAAAAAATTGTGTAATTAAACATAATATTGTATACCTGTGCTGTAGGCCTGTGCTCAGCTCACTCCTCAAAGAAGTTTTTGCACGAATCCATTAGAGGAAGTGCACTCATTTGACTCTTTTCTTAATCGAAAACTTGAGCCACAAATTGAAGAAAGATTTGGACAATTATTTTATTGGTTTCACAATTCATTAACTTTTGAGTTCGGTATACAAACTGTGAGACAATTGTATTATCGAACACTTAATTGTCTCGAATCTAATCATTAATTCTCGGATCCATTGTATTGGCTTTCGATCAAAGTTTGCGCTAATTTTAGAATTAATAATATATTTCAAAATAGATTAGTAATTAAATCCTCGCTTATTATTCAATTGAGACAATTGTGAAGTCTTTCCGATCAGAGGCTCTTCGATAACATCTCTATTATGAAAGAAATGCTAATCAAAAAGAAAGCACTTAAGAGGACAGCCATAGGATAGGATATCTTTGTTTAGAATATTTATATTTAGATACGAAATCAGGAATTCTTTTGTGTTAATACAGGTCTGAATAGAGAGAGAAACTAATGATTTGCGAGAATTTTTACTTTTGATAACTTGAGCTCAGATTCTCTCCTCAGATGAGAGGAGAAGCGTAACGCCTGACTGTGTCTTTCAATTATGAGTTCGTGAGTGGGAGTTAACTGGACTATAGCTAGTTATCCAGTGCTCAGCTATTATTCAAGAGCTAACTTCACTGGTGGCCGATCTCAAGAGGACTGTTAGCTGGTGGCCGACCGACACAAAGAATGCACAAAATAACTCTATTTCCAGACATTAAATAACTTGAAAAGACCTGCATTCGTGTCGACAGTAATACTCAATACAAATATTTATCTTAGTCTTCAATCAAAAGTTTTTTCGAAGTAATAATAGTTTTTCTATTGAAGGCTATCATCAGATATGAAATATTAATATTTGATTTTGATTTTTAATTCTAAATATAAACCATTTGAAAGCCATTAGTTTTCTTTTCAACTTTTTCTCAACAATTCATTTATTATCATATTTTCAAAGATTTTACCGAAAGATATTTGACTAATAAAGCGGTGAAATCCCTCTTTAGTTATCTCTGCTCTCAATCAGTCAGTAATCGATATCTTTCTTAATAATAATTATAAGTAAACTAAATATCAATCAAATCATTTACAAAGAGTGTAAAAATTAGTTTAAATGTTTCGAAAAATGACTTTAATAACCGCTTAGTTGAGCAATACTACAAAATTTCCAACAATTTTCCAGGTTAATTCCACACAAACAAACTAATTAGCATTAATTGAATAAAAGTACCATGGGGCAAACACTGCCCAAACCAAACATAATTAAAATTCTTTACAATTTAGCGTTTCTTTAGTGTAATTATTTTTTGATTAAATCAAATGAAATAAAAATAAAGATTTGCACAAAAGTGAACAAAAGTTACTCACTTATTGAATAACGATTTGAATTTCATCAAAGTTTATCTCAAAGACACGTTTGTAGTAAATGAAGTCATCCCTCAAATTATGGCTGATATTAGAATTGAAGAGTTTTGGGTTAACGGCAATAAATAGGCATTAATTTATGGATTCGCATAAAATATCCATTAAATACATGAAAACTGAATTTTAAATCACTTTCATTACTACATTACTATTGACTTCAATCCTTCAATAACTTTGTAATACTTTCGTTGAAAAACATAATAAAAAAGTTTTGGTAATTTGTTCGCAACGTTTGAGCTCTTCTTCACTTCTGAACAAACATTAGTCAAATCATAAAAATATATAACAATTTTGAATCGTTTTTCACTCAATTGAACACAAATCAGGAGTGAATGGATTCACTTTTAATGCCAGGAAAGCCTTCAGAGTCTTCAGAGCACAGAACTGATTCTTCACTGCAATCGAAGCTCTGGAATATGAAAATAAGTTTTATCTTCATTCAGAGTTTAGGCACAGAATCAGTTTTCTATGTATTGGTTCTCATGAATAGCACTTTAATCACAGGACAGGCACTGTTTTTCTGACTACACCTGTAATCAAATGCTGAGCCAAAAGCGCTTCAGTCGATGAGCGCAAAAAATATTATAAAACAGGTTTGCGATGAGGGGGACAGCACTATAGGGGTCACTATTTTTTAATAGTGCTCCAGGCAATGGCTTTTAGTTTCCCATACAAATTACCACAACATTCAAATCCAGACAATAATTATTATTATTCTTACAATAGTTTTGCGTTTTTTGTTAAATTCATTTGAAGTAAACATTGATTTCAGAATTTTTCGTATAAATTGTTATTTCATTGAAAAGCATTTGAAGAGTTGTTTAATGGGATCTTCCATTAGAAACAATTTTTTCCTAATCTCTTCACAATTTAATATGTTTTCAATTCCAGGAAATATTGGGAAGAATTCAAGAATTTTTGTTCAATAAACATGAGTGTAATAAAGTAAGCTAGATAACTCGGTTAACTGTGTAGATAAGCTAATTGAGTCCATGAAACTCACTGGCGATGAGTTGCTTAATAAACCTCTGGTTTAAGAACTAATTTCAAAAATATATTTCGTAGGCTTTCCTAAAACTCTCGTCGATTAGGAGCTCAATCGAAATGACAGGAGTGACACAATTTGTCGATTTTTTACGCACAGGAATTTCACTTCACATAAGAACTAATTTTCTCATTTGAATGATCATTTGAAAGTGGAATAAAACTCACCTATATAATGATACTTATATGTACCAGGTCCTGTAACTACTCATATTCGCAGAGAATATTTTAGTTTAGGGAAAAAATTGCCTCAAATCTGATTTTGAATTTGATTTTCAAATTTGTCTCAAATGTCTTAAATGTTTTGGGATTTCATTAATTCAAAAAAAATAATGTATTAATTTGAAAACCAAATAATTGCTTAACTTTCCAATAATTGGCACTAAAAACAAGAATTTGATTTCAAAACTTTTTTTTATACTCCAAATAAAGTTTGATTTTCTTATCGAAATATTTTTGATACCAAAAAATTTGACCTAAAAATAGGTCCACTATTTTAAGGCCTTTCCTATACATAATCGACACATAAATTGATAAACATTTTGATACTTGAAATACATTTTTCATCCATTCATTGGGTTTTATTTATTTTCTCGGCTTTCGGTTTATTTTTGAACTCAGATCTTATTAATTGCGAAGATTAATAACTCCTAAACCCGTTCCTGAGGTCAGGCCTTATAAATATAGTTTTCAATTAAATAATTAAAGTCTAAAATAATTCAAAGAATTTTATTTGAATAACAATTAAATTGAAAGCTTTTATCTAAATTAGACCATGCTTGTTTTACATTATAATGGCCAGTATAAATCATTCGCTTCTATCAAAGCTAACCCAGAACTTGCATGATCACTTATTCCAAAGGTCTAAGTTTATAATTGCCTCGAAATTAAAACTCAAAATAAAGTCAATCAAATCAATGAAAAGATTATTTATTAGATAATAGTAATGAAAATAATCGTCAAAACAAACATTAATTTCTGTAATTAAACATAATTTGAAAGTATTTTCATTTGATTTAATCATATTTATAGCACTCATTACATAACAGAAAATTGTTTTGTTTTTTGTTCTTTAAATTAAAAATATAGCAAAAAATTAGCGAATTATATGACAAAAGTTGTATTAAATTCCAATTTTGAGCTAAAAATATAGAATTCGGGGAAAATAATAGATTTATAGCAGGCTTTGCCAAGGGGGGATATAAAAATTTGGAAAATACCTCTGAAAGTTTGGCTGAGAGTCGGGGGGGACACCCCGCCCCTTCAGCCAAGCGACCTTTTTAGGCTCTTTTTTTGCAAAAAAAAAAGTGTACGACCCGATACCTCCCGGAATTATGGTCCGAAAAAAGCATAGGCTCTCCCTGAGGTCGATGAACTTGGTGATATCTGATTTATAGGTTATTAAAGCTTTCGGACAGATATCTGACTTTCTATTATTTGATTCAGACTATTATCGACACTTAGAATTTGTTGACCCTGGCCAAAAATTTGATAAAACTTCAATTTTCCCAAATAATTAAAACATTTGATATAGTTTTAGGGATAGATTTCTAATTAATATTCTGATTGTTTGTAAATCAATTGGAATACAAAATATATTCCGTATTATCGATACTATCGTCAAACAGATGACTATTTGGACGCTTCGGCGGTCGGTTCGGAGACATCGGTATATCTGGTGATAATCATATGGGCCCCGAAAGCCCCCTCCAATTTGGTCGTCCACAGTCTCGATAAACTTGAGCACATCCTCTGAATTGTTGGGTCTGTCCAATAGTTTTTGCTTTAATTGCATGCATTCCTTTTCCATTTCCACATATATTTGATTGACCCGTTCCATTGCCTCATAAATGGTGCACTTCTGCCAATGGAGGGTAAGCGCCACAGCGTTCATCATTCGAGAGTAGTCACCCTCATTGTCGCCGAGGATCTCCTTCTCGAATGATGTGATGTCATTGATCAGAAACGTTAGAACGGCCCCAAAGTTGATGTATTTTTGCATCAATGGGTTTTCGTACTCTTCGTCCGTCAAATGTATGCCATACGCATATTCTGCCCATTGGATCGACACTTTTGTTCCGATTGGTTCGGCCCTAATCTGCGTATATTTAATGTTAAAAATTTAATGTAAACCTTGAAAATTACCTGGTACAGTTCGTCATAGTTTTTAGGGAAACGACCATCTTGAATTAGTTTGGCCTCAGCCTGATTACAGAGACCGTAATCTCTGTAAACCTTAATCATACGTCGTTTCTGGTCTTCGGCGTAGTCCCGACAAACCTCTTTAACCGCCAAATAAAAGCCGGCGACATATGGTTTCCACGAAATGGGACGGACCGCGACCTCTGCGTTCTCGTCGAGAACCAAATCCAGAGCCGAAAGAAACTGAGTCCATATCAAAGCGGATCCATCAGTTGATCGGCCACTGTCCCCCCAAACGCACTCTTCGTGGTCATCCAAAATGAAGAACCACTGACAGAGTGCACACAATATGACGAACCGCCGCTCATCGGTGCAGAACGGGTGGAAATGGCCCTCGAATTCACAGACGTCTTTTTGCCTATAATAATGCTCTTTCGACATCAGACTGTAGAGGAAGATGTGGTCCAACATTTGTTGGGTGCCGGGGCTGTCCAGAAGAGGGTTTCTGTGCATCTTAAAAATGGTCTTTACATCGGGCAACGGATACTTGCGGCCCAATTTCTTCTTTGCCAATTGATTGTCTCTCCAATCACCCTGGCCAAAGTTTTGGTTAGTCTTCTGAGGCTTCGAAGCAGACATAACTGGTTTCTGGAATACAATCGATTGAATGTTGAATTAGTGATCAATTCTTCAGTCTTTACAACTCTTCAAAACTGAGGATATAATGGCTTCCAATGGATTCAAATTTCAATCAAATGTGTTTGGATTTTAATAATTTAAATCAGAGAACAAACGGGTCTCGAGCTCAGGGGCCATACCTATACCCACATACCAGTGATGCTGAAATGGGGAGGGGGCAGCCAAAATAGCCATCTAAAATTTTGGCAAAGAGTACCCTCCGCCGAGCGCTGCGAGGCGGCAAATTTTTACCTTGGTCATTCCATTTTTTTCATAAGACTGAGTCATTCCGCCGATAAAAAAATTTATTTTTATTGTGTAAAAAATTCAGATTTATTCAGATTTAATCTTGGTTCTGAAATTGG
>JAQGBD010000172.1:0-42730 GCA_034698165.1 Punctoribates punctum
CCCCTGAGGTCGGACCCCCTTGCGATCCCTGATTCGATACCTGAAATGAAAGATAAGCTGAAATTTGAACATATGTTTCAAATAACTTAATATCAAACAAATAGCTTAATATTATTTTTCTTCATTTCGAAACATATTTCATCTTGATTATGCAATTTAATCATGCAAACATTTATACCACTAATGTTTGCATAGATACGAAACAATCTAGTTAAATTTTCATGTATAAACATTAAGAAAATAACTTCAAATGCTCAATTATTCAACATTCTTGAGCATCTAGCTAACTTTGAACAATTATTTTCAACTATTTATAAATTATATAAATAATTTGACTTCACAAATGAAAAATTCTGTTGATGACCAAGATAAAAACAAAAAAACTATTATAATATGTGTTAATGAATTGAGTAATTTATTATAAGATAGGGATTAACATATATAATATAATTAAGCAAGGATATTTAATGCAAGAATCCAGTCCTGAGAGACTACACGTGTTATTTTGTTATTCAAATACGCCTTTTGAATATCAAAATATGTGTGGCATTAATTATTAACAAGATCAATTTAACTAATGAAATATTTGAGCCAAACGTGCAATTGTTTTATCATTAGTTTGGCTTTTAATCGTCATTATCGACAATATTAGATCATTTAGTCAAAAATGAGCAAGATAACCTGCATCAAACACTGACATTTTCATAATAATATTCAGGGTCATTTCAGGAAAAACAATTTATGCAAACTAATCTTGATAATCAACTGAACAAAAATTGTTTTTTTTTCAATCAATGTTTTACGATCAATATTTTTAAGACTCAATAAAAAGAATTAATCTTGCTCACTATTTTTAGAAATAATGATACTCAAGAAAATTAATTATTTAAGATTAAATGTTAAAAGTTGAATGATTGAGCAAACATCCTTGGATCTTAATCCTTATTATTTGTTAGGTTCGAGGCTTAAATTCCAAGCAATAAAAAAGTCACTTTAATTCTCCCGTTAATGCCTGGCATCAAAAATACAACATAAAGTAAATTAATAAATTATATACCTAGGTGCCTCAATTTCTGTTGGTTAAATGAATTGGCTTTTGAAGTTGAATCTTTCTTGATACATTGATTATTTACCTTGGTATTAATACTATGAAACACTTCTTTAATGCAAAACTATCGAAGTGTGCAAGTAAACATATAGTTTGTCTCATTACAGAAAAACAGATTAATGTAAAATTAGCATGCTTCATTTGCTTCTCAATAAATTGTGTAAATTCCTAGAATTAAGTGATTCCTAAAAATCTATATTTTTTCAACTTTTAATATATTCTTGAAATTTGAGTGAAATTTATTTAAATCAATGATGTTTTCAAGTTTCAGGAATGACTCCATAGGATTGCATGACCTAAATGTTAATTATTGCATAATTATTAAAAAAAAAGATTTTGAATCTTACTTGAATATTTTATCAAAAAGTTCATTCATCAAATTATTCTAGGTAATATAAAATTGAATGTCACTCAAGAATGAAGAGACAAATCAATTGATAGATTTTATTATTTTATTTTTATTCAAAGATCAAAATCAATTATAATTACAATTTATTAATTAGTAACATGGTCAAAATTTTACGGAAGTTTTCGAAATACCAAATTCTGAACTAAAGTATATCCTCTATATTTGAATGATTATAAATTGAATATGGTAATTTTCTTATTGTTAAATACCTTTCAAAGCCAATGAGAGTAAGGGTCCAAACGGAGACGAAAACTGAGCACAACTGAGCAAACATTACTATTGGGCACAATATCGGGGGAAATATCCAGCGACCTAGCATAAATCCCGTGTATGTAAAAGGTATGGAAAATATGGCCATGGTGATGTCAGAAACAGATAGGTTTATTAGGAACTTGCAAATTTCAGTAGTCATTCGACTTGATTTCGCCATAACTATAATTGTTATTATATTGAAGGACAGGGATATTACGGCTGTGGCCGAGTAGAGCACTATCAAGATTATTTGATATGGCCAGAAGGGCAACGCCTCCAGCGGGGGTACACTACCCGCGCCTTCATTCTTAAGCGATATATTGTGATCCAAATACCAGAGCGGATCCATTGATTAAAACACAATTTACTGAAAACTTTTTCAAACTTTCCGGAGAATACTCTTCAAGATATTGATCCACAATTTAATAGAATAGTTGAGTAAAGATTATTTACCAAGCTCTATTGATTTGTTTCAAGTTATTGTGTCACTGGTTGTCCAATAAGAGAGCAAAATTGTGGCGAACTCGAGATCAACAATAATGGGAATTATTTTCGACTCATATTTCCAAAAGATATCTGAGAAACAATTGGAAGACGGGCTCAAGTTTATGGTGAGCTCTCGGAGTGGATGTTAGAGAGAAATAACTGATCTCTTTTCAGAGCAAAACTGTTGAATGACTGTTCTATAATTCAGAGCACAGGGACTATGGCACAGGGATGGATGTGCAGAACACCAATCGGTTGGAGTCCACTCAAAACACTTCTATATATATAACTCAAGAATCGATAGAAAAAATCAAATATAAAATTATGTTCTCTCATAGCACCCAACCATCGCACAGACCCATCATTACCTGTGAGTTATTTTCTGCCGAAAAATAATGCTTGATCATTTTTCAAACTGATAAATATGATCAGTATGGAAAATTTAACTAATTTAACTAGGAGCTTTTGTGTCATTTTTCTCAACTAAAACAAATAATATAATTGATAAACAGAACAACATTTTCTTCTTCATGCTTTTGATTTAATCAAGATAATTTATTAACTCACCTAAGCTTACTCTTGTGAATCGATTTATCTGAAAAAATGATATCTAATCATAACCGCTAAAATAGCAAGATAATTTTATCATTTTTTGAAACAGCTGAACAGCTTTCTCAAAATTGATAGGCCAAGATTGATTTAAAATTTAAATGTCTGGGATCTTTTGTAAAATAATTAATCATCTATTTGAGCAGTAACCATCAAGAAATAGAATCGATGGCCTCTAGATAAAAATAAATTTAATTTAATTTCATTGACTTGTTCAATTTTCTTACTCAATTTAGAACTTGTTATTAGCTTTTAAAAGCCATCAGAGACAGTGTCTGCCCGAAAGCACCTAGATAATTTGTAGGATGAAAAACGATAACCTCTTGGGTATTGTAAGACATCGAATGTTCCTAATATATTGATTAATCCTGAGCTCGAGTTCCATGTTAATTTGTTAAGTGCACATCACATTAGATGAGTTTGAACAAGCCTACATTGAAAAGGCCTCATGAAAGTTAAAAGGTCAATTTTATATTAATTAAATAAAAACACAATTCAATTTTCTAATCTAGATATTTCTCAGTATAATATAAATTAATTTTGAATTTTCAAAGTAGATCACCTCATGTGAATTAGACCATTTATTTGATTCTAGGAAAAAGGTCTCTACTCACAAAAATTAATAGAATTACAGAATTTAAGAATTCATTTGATGGGAGGATTCAAATATTCCTGCACATTTTATTAATTAAATTGAAATAAATTGTTAATACATTTCTCCAACTTCTGGATTATTAATACTATTGAAAGTCCCCGAGGCAATACGCAACAGAACATTGTAGGTTAAAATCTATGCCAAATTTATCCTAGGGCACAAATATATATTTTTCATTGTTTCGTAATTCATACAAGAATAAATATTTCATTTTCTAATTGAAAAATATTGCAATTATTCCAGTTTTCCAACTAAACCTTGGTAATTTCCGGTTGAGAAAATTCAAATAGGAGGGATTAGAAATTCAACTTATATTTTATGGTTTAGCTTGCTTAAACAAGTATTAGATTACTGGCCTCTTTTTCCACAATAGTTGTGAAAAATGTTTATACTAGGTTAGACAATAAAACTTATTAAATACAATTGGAGTCTAACATTTCACCATAAAAATAGCTAGTATCAAATAAGTAACATGGTAACATGATTTTTTCTTTTGTCTGGTTTCAACATTTTCTAAGAATTCCTCTCATTTCAAAAGAAAATTGTTCCGAGAATTCAATCCAATTAATGAAATGTCGAGACATTTGATATTTCAAAATAAATTTCAATTTAAGTGAAGAGCATTTTGTTTCAAAATATAATTTTGCTAAAAATCTAAAAATAATTGAATATAAAATACCATTTCAAAACACCTTGCTTAACCAAGCTTAAATTGAAAATTAAATGAATCTGACCTTCCTTCAAAAATAACAATGTCAAATACACCTAAAAATACCTTGCTTGTATTCAATAAATATCATCATTTTCAATCAAGTTAAATGTACTTTGTAAAAATTAATAAAATTCAATTAACTTGTTTATCAAATCAGTAATATCGAGATAAATGTTGTTTACTGGATAGAAGATATTTCGTCAAGCATGATTTCATTTTTCAAAGAGTATTTATCTCTCATCAATCAGGATATTATGTAAGCCAAATACTGAATATTAAACAAAAATACCAAGTAAAGTTTTTTCTTTTATTAGAAAGAGGTTATTTCAGTCCAATATCGAGAATGAACCAAATGAAATTTAACAAGAATAGAAATCTATCCCTATTGTAGTACTTCACTGATGTAAAATTTATTACAATAGGAATAGATTTCTATTCTTGTTAAGTTTCATTGTTATGCAAAACTATTAAGAGTTTCATTTGATCAGAAATTTTCTTCAGTGTTGGTCAAAGTACCCGACCGTTATGGGGTACTTTGGCTGAACCCTTCCCTTTGGCCTCCCCTTTGGCTATCACTGAATTTTCATTACTTCAAGAATTCATTGATTTTCAAAAATGTTTAAAAGCGTAAAGTTTTTCGATATTTTGTAGTCAACACTCAATTAGTCGACAATTTCTCTTCGAATAACTCATTCATAACATTAGAAATTTCATTAAAGTAATGCTTTGCTCGATAATTGTCACTCGATTATCACCCGAACCATTTACAAACATATTTATTCAAAACACGTTTTCATAATAAGCCTTTAATAACATGTTATCAAAAACGACTCTGGTTTTCATTCTGGCATCTAAATGGCCATGTTCAAAATAATAATGTTCGTTAAAAATCTTGTTATTCGAATTCTAACCAAGAAAAATAAGAAACCAATTTTTACATAACATAAATAACATGTAAATTTATTGCACCTTTCAAGAGTAATATAACAACTATCAATATTGTATAAAATGTACTAGATTTATTTACTGGAATAATACAATAATTATTTGACAACACAACCATTTAATTCACGACTAAACTATTCTTATAATAAATTGGCTAAAATTGATAACAAGGTGTTTTCAACGGGCTATACATTGAATTAAAGAAAGTTAAATAATGATTATATTTTCATTATTTTCCAAATCGATGAACATTTGCCAACCGTGCACTTGAGGACCTTGCTAATTACATATTCCAAACTTTGTATATATAGTTTCAATATATTACCTATTATTCAAAGCATATAAAAGTTGATGGATCCATTTAATTTGAAGCAAAATGAAATAATTTCCATCCATTCAAAGCATTAATTGTAAAGGAATTCAATATTATTTTCATCTTGCTTTTTGAAGATCACTTCCACTATTTACTTTACAACTAATTTAAAATTCAGTATAATCTATAGTGATGAGCAGGGTCGTCAATCAGAATTATTTTTTCATACACAAACATTAAATGACAAATGTACTAGATTATAGAAACTTCAATATTGAGAGTAACGATCTGTTGGAGTGGTTTTGAAATTGAAATTATTTCCATGAAAACAGTTCTAGCTCACTTGATTTGATAACAACACAAATAATTTTCTGTAAAAAAAATTCAAAAATAGTAACTTTAAATTGGATCTATCAAAAGCTATATCTATTTATTTGAGCATGATCAATTTGATAAGAAATAAGTTAAACTCATAAATAATGTAATATTTATTGAAATGAATTATTTCGAACACATTTTATTCAAATTTTGAAGTCTTTGGAGTGTTTAATGAAAACTTCCAAACCATGTTTGATAATATATTACCCAGCTCAATTAAAATTAACATAACCTTATGTATAAATTTTATGTAGTCAAGGTATTTTCTCAAAAATAAACCATGGAATTGAATTAACCTGAGATGATCATGATATATTGAGTTACCTTGCACATCATCGATCAATTTGACATTAGGTCTGAATGCATTATTAGATTAAAGTCAACTTCGTTTGAATTTTATCAAAATGTGTCAGAATATATGAAATACATTCTCCTAATTTGAATTTCAATCAGGACTTTGAGTAGAAAATAAATGAATATTTTTAGTCAAAAACAATTAAATTGTTTTAGTCTTTGATTTGCATAAATGGGTTCACAATTATAGACCTGGAATAAAAAAGATAGAATGAAATTAATTGCTATCACAATAAAGCCAAACGAATGATAAACATGCAAATTTAAAATTCAAAGATCCAATTAACCATGGTTGAGTGCCCGGAATAAAATTCTTGTAAAGTCGACCGAAATTCTCTCTTCTCACAGACAAAGCGTATTTTTATCCGCCAAGAAAATAGCTTATAATGACCAGGGCTAATCTTAGTCGTGATTTTCCACGATTATTCCCTTAGCTATTCAAAGCACAGGAGATAATGACTGTCGGAGCGACTGAATTGTTGACAAAAATTAAGATAAATCGATATTTAATTGTATTGGAATTCATGGGAAATGTTTTCCTAAAGAAAATCCTTTTGTTTTTGTTAATCAAATAATAGTTAAGCATTGGTTTAGTGACTAATTAACGACACGAAAAATACTCTCATTATATGCTAGATATCAATGTTTTACTACAAAAAACTAATTTGAAATTCTGAAGTATTTTTTTCATCCAGACATTAGTCGTGCGTTTCGTTTGAATTTCATGAAAATCATTTAAATTTTTCTCTTTTGCACCAAAAATAATACTTTTTATTCGCAATTTCTTCGAATATAATTAAATGATTGCAATTAATTTTTGCGAAACGATTTTCAAATATTTTGTGACTAAACAAGGTTTTTACAAAAACCACATTATTTCAATTGCTAGGATTTGTTCTAAATTTTGAAATAAATAAACACTTTTTTGTGGAATTCAAATATAGATTTTCTTTTTTAATTAATCCGAATTAAATTGGAATCATCCAAATATTTATCATGGTAATCGATTGATCAATATTTTATATAAATGAACGATACTGGTGAATTTTTGGTATTAATGCTTATAATTTACCATGACATTCTAATTGTCAAGCAATTTATGCTTATTCCAATAGATTAAAAGTCATTTGGCGATAATTTGTTCAAGATTAGGGGGCTTATTAGTTTGAAGAAATACCTAACTATATACGTTACTGAACATTGACAACAAGTTTAGCCCTAAAATGCGCACATTTTCACTCCTTAAAGGAAGGGAAGTGTTTTTGAGGAGATATTACCGTAAAAACACATAAACACTAAAAATGAAAACCATTTTCACAATTGAGTGATAGACTAATGACTCGAATATTGTTTGTGAATACAATTCATAACTATTTTCTTCACTTTTCTTCAGTTTATTTATGTATCGAAAGAAAATTAAGTCTAAAATAAATACAATATTTGTTTTGATTTTTTTCGCTAAAAATCTTTTTTTTTATTGGTTTCATATTCATAACGGGTTTTTATAGACTTAATTCACAACTGAGTTCTCGAAAAGTGGTCTCAAAAAAAGTTTTGATGAATTGCTTTTCTGTCGAAAACAAATCTCTTAATCAATATTTATGTGAGCCTTCAGTGAGAAATATGTGCTCGTTATTCAAGTGCTGTATTCTGTGCTCGTTTATAATTGTCACCTTCTTCAATTCGTTAGCTCGAGGTTCAGGTAATCCCATTGAAAAGCGTATCAGATTTTAATCCTGTACATATGTTCTCAATTTTAATGATCATTTTGTAAAGAACATACAATGGACCTGGATAATCTTGAACATTTAGAAAACTTCGGCTTCTCTGAAGAACACCTCGGAATGTCATACTCTATGCCCAATGTTCAACACCAAGAACCGTCTCATCAGAAATATGTCGACTATAACCAAGTTCAACATCAAGCTAATTAGTAAGCTAGATCTTTTTGAATAATTTTCAATTTATCTTGTTTAAATTGACCAAAGTAAGCAAGCAAACAATCACAACAGTCATCAAAGCCAACCAAATGTTCCTTTTTTGATGAATAATCACAAGAATTCAATGTAAGAATCAGTTCGTTTGCAAAATTATCATGTTCAATTTATACGCAGTGTAATAAATGGAGATAAGCACAACACGCCTAATGTGCCAATAATAATAAATCATGGCCATGGTCATTTAAAACATCTGAGCGATATGTGAGCATAACTTCACTCCTCTTTTCATTTAATTGAAATTTTCTGATAATTTGGGCGACAGCTTTGTGTTCACTCCTATTCTGTTCTCATAATTACAGTATAATTCACGACAGGAAGTGCGGCTCTCCCACCAGAATCAAGGAAACTAAGCATGGACTCTTTGGTTTGTTCCATAAAAGTCATATGTAAGCTTTTTAGTCTAGATTCAAATTTACTAAGAGAAAAACAAACCACTAAATTGAGCTCAAAAAAAATATTAAATGGGCATGTTTATTTTATCATTAAAATTATATTTGATCTAGCATAATAATCGGAAAGGACTGCAGGCATGAGCCGCCAAAATTGATACCTGTATTCGCACCAAAGCTGAGTACACCGATTCACGTCCATCAACAGCACTCCCATAAAACATATAAACACTACGCACCGACTCATAGTAAAGATGATGAGTGGGTAGGTCACCATGGTACACCATATACAAATCATGATGCAGATCAATGGCCTGAAGTTGAAGTCGAAGTTGAAGCCCACGGCAATGCCCATGGCAATTCAATGAGTGAACATAGTTTCAAAGCACCAGGTCCTGCAACTCATTCAAGTAAAAGTTCCTCGCACAATCATTTAACTACACCACCAGAACCAGAAATCCCAGAACATCAAGAAATATCTGAGCATTCGGATATACCTGATCATTTTGTTCCTTCTGAACATCAACAAGTATTAGCGAGCAAAACATCAATTAGAAGCTTATGGCAGTAACCAAGCACAATTTTATATTTTCATTTATGGCATAATCAATTAATTTTAGGTATCACAATGTTTATTAAAAGAAATAAAATTTTCGTATTCATACCTTGCTCATTTCTCACTCAGCATTCATTCAATAACTTTTCAATAAAGATTTTATTTTCAAAAAAGCTAACTTGATCTTAAATATAATTTGCAATCAAATAGAATAAACTTATTTTTAGTAAGTTAGAAAAACGGAGCTAGTTCAAATAATTGCTCTTTTGATAAATAAGTGGCGGAATAATTATTCCCGTTTAAAATGTTTGATAATAATGATCCGAATCACTTACAAAACAATCAAAAGAAAATTTCTATAAAAATAAAATAAATGGAAATTCAAATTCTATGAACTCGTTTCTAATGAAAAATGATAACCAGTTAAAAATGGCGTTCAATGGTCGTGCAAATCAATATCACCACTAAAATTAATTTGCCAAGTTTGAATATGAAATAAGTTTTCGAATTTATAAAATTTTAAGCGAATTAATCTAGCAAAATTAGTGGTCATAATTAGCAATAGAGCGCCTTATTTTCGGAACCTGACTTGTGGGGGTACGACACCTACTTCTGGTAGAAACTCAGCTTCAATTAAATTACATTAGAATTGATGTATTTTGTGGTTTTTCACATAAAGGAGGTGTCCCACCCCCACCCCCAATACATGTAAGTTTTCCAAACTTTTAATGAATCAAATCAAAAATTATGATTACGAAGATTAAATTATTAAACCTGGTCATTTCCCTGTGGTTAATTAATTACAAAATGTAGTAAAATAGACGAGAATTGATCCTTGCTTAATTCATAGATAATTAAGATTAAATGCATGTTTAATTAGTTTGCCATAAAACCGGTGCTAATCCGTCCACACTATACAGTGGTAAACATTGGTTACATTATAGCCCGGGTTTTAATTTATGAGATTAAATAAGAGATAATTAAAGAGTAAAATACGGAAACACTGAATAAATATGTGAATAGTTTTTATATAATAGAAAAATATATTATTTTTTTTGTGACAAAAAGCTTAGGCTTTAAATGAATGTCAAATCAAATGCTATTTATTACACATTAATGAAAATAAATGTCTTTATATCTAATGCTTTAGTTATTCACAATTTTATCTGAAAATTGTTTCCTTAAAAAAATGATCAAAACTTTCATAAAAAATATATTAAAGTCAGAAAAGTTTTCATTCATTTCATTCAATATTTTAGTGTTGAATAAAAATTTATATAAAAGTTGTGACAAAAAAGTTATTTTCATTTTTGGAAAAAAAATATCCTTATATAAGATCCCAGAATAACAATGAGAGTGAAATTCTTCTTGCTATTAGCTTGCTCGTTTATTATATCAAGTTTTATGTGCAAATATGTCACGACTGGTGAGTTCTCTATTCAATGAAGTGACAGAAAATTGATTTCTTTCGCTTATATAACAAGATATGAATCAATATTTTGTTATTAATTTTTTCTCAATTTTATCCACACATTCGTCGACTGATTATTGATTTCTTTGACAATAAATGCAGAGAAAAGCGGATCTCTTAAGTTGTTTCTCAGGACTGGCGGTCAAAGACATTCCAAAGATGATGTGTGAGTTGACTAACAAGGATCCAGTATCCTTATACTTTGCTCTAATTTGATCTAGATGTTTCAATGATGAATATAAATATTGAGATGAATATGAACTGTTCATCTGGGTATTGAAAAGTTTATTGACCCTGTTAATATAATTTTTATCCATGACTAGAGTTGTTCTAATACTTATGGCTGGGATAGTAACAGTTTTTAAACTGTAATTTAACTAGATTGTTATTTTGAAATTCATTTAAAATTTAATGAACGCAACTATTGGACTGTTATTCACTTCTGATTTGATCTAGCTTTTTGATACCTGGCAAAGGGTGCAAAGGACCAACAGTATTGATTGAGGGAGGGCATCAACACAATGCCAGGGGAAAGACGTCAGTAATATTTCAAATTTTAATTCAATTAATCTTGTTAACTCAAATTTTGTCGATTTCTGACATAGGAACTTAATAATGCAAGGTGACTGTGACCAAGATAAGAAATCTGGAAGTATATCAAACTTGAAACAAGATGAGCAAGCTCACCAGAAAGCAAACAATATTATTCCGCTTCCAATCCCTATTCCAGTGTTCAAACACTTCTATCATTTGCCACAATATGTTGACAACCATTACCCTGCTAACAATCATTACCCTGCTCATAATGATTGGCAGCCTTACACTGATTTAGGGGACCACCACTTTCAGCCACCAATGGATCATAACCTTGTAGAACATCAAATTCACCATGGTGAACCAGTTTATGAACACTTCGACCATCAGTACCTCAATCCTTCGTATGAGCAAAAAGATTCGAACGATATGTTCTTGGACAAACTTTTTGCAAATATATTTTCACATTTCTAAATGAATTACCATGCTTAAAATCATTTTCACTTACTATTTCAAGCCCAACGAATTGATGTATTGTTATATTTAACCACTTCCAAGATGCATTTCATTATATTGAGCTAGTTTATTTAAATTTTAAAATAAAAATGTTACACTTCCCTGCTCACTTCCCTGCTCAATCTGCAGAAAATAACCATGAAATGTTATTTGACTAGTTTTT
Organism: Punctoribates punctum; assembly: GCA_034698165.1. NCBI lineage: Eukaryota > Metazoa > Arthropoda > Arachnida > Sarcoptiformes > Punctoribatidae > Punctoribates > Punctoribates punctum. Next base: position 11,851 of record JAQGBD010000172.1, read on the forward strand.
GAACTTAATAATATTTTGGAAACAATATAAGAATTAAAAGAATCTTGATAAACTTGATTTCGCTTTCAATCAGTTGATTTATATTGATCTGACATTAATATTTTTACATGATAATTTTTTGAACTAATTCAATCATATTAAAATTATATAAGTTTCAATTGAACATTTTGACATGATAAATTTGGTTCCGGGTCGAAAAACTCAATTAGTTATGTCGACACAATTAAACTTCCTTTGGAATGAAATTCTATATAAAAAGAGTGGACTTGGAATGGACTTGATCAAATTTATTTTTTAACAAAATAAAATATATTTCAATAAATCAAGTATCTTGGTAAAATACAACAATGAAGAATAAATTAATGCTAGTAGTGTTCTGTTTAGCAATACATGGAATTATTTGCCGTAAGTTTTTGAATACTGGAACATGATCTTGCCTAAATTTTAAATTAGCTTATTTTTAAAATTATTCATACATGGGAAAAATAATTATTCATATTTTATTTTCAAATAATCTAGCAATACCAGGTAATCCAATGGTTGGCCCTGGTCCAAATCTACGCGCCCGGAGTGAGAACTATGGCTGTTCAAATGGGTACTGTTGGTCTAGGTGCAATGGTTTCGGTCTTGGTCTTTTGCAGAACGAGTGGTGTTACACAACAACCGGAACCTCTCTTAGCTATCGTTACGTCACTTGTCGTGATGATGACCAGTGTCGTCCTGAATGGGCCTGTGCTGGACTCTGTACTGTTTAAGCAATAAACCACCTAGAGCAAATGATATTTATTTAAAATTATCAACAAATTGTTTAATAAAAAAGTTCAATTTTATTAAATAACTGATGTTTTTACAAATAACCAAGATAATAAATAAATAAATTATTTTAATAGAAATGGTTTCAAATAGAGCATAAGCCAGCACAGTTCCAAGTTGGCTTGCAATCGCCATCATATGTGCAAGGTATATAGTTATAATCGAGGGAACTTCCTCTGGTTGTGAAGCACCACTCAGTCCTAATTAGGTCCAGACCTAAGAAAGCACATCTCGCCCAACAGTGACCGTTTTGATGGCAGCCATGTCTGTCGCTTCTTCCGACCAAGCTCATCTGAGGAGACCATCCCGGGGCTGATTGATCATTGAAAACAAGGTATACTAACTTTTAATAATTAATTTAATGGGAATTTTCCGGAAAATGGGTATTTTTATTCTTCACTTACGGCAAATAACACCACCGATGAGCATGGTCAAACAAATCACTGTTATTGGTTGCATTGCTCACTTCAGTTCTGGAAATTCGATTTATTCGGGGAACTTTTCAAAACAATTCAAAAGAATTACTCATTGATTTATATTAACATTTTTATATTGAATTAAAGGGGAAGTCGTAAAAAAAGATAAATTGGTATCAATTTACAGTTGTACTAGATCACAAAGCTTTTGATCCCGGAATAAATTAATTTAATTGACTCAGTTTATTGTTAATCAATAAATTCAAATATAATAAAACTTTCACTAATTTGATAAAAAGTTATAAAAATCTTGTTTTCATAAAAAAATACATTATTTCCCCTCAAAATGGTTATTGATTTATATGAAAATAGGTGTACTATCTGAAAAACCAAGATAAAAATCCTCAAAATTAGATAAATAAAAAAATGCTGTCATTAAAAATTACAGTTTTTCAAATGTAAAATTATATATTTCTTAACTCAGCAAGAACATTTTAAATAAATGTATTATAAAAATGAAACATTTCAGCAATTTATATAAAGAATTAGTGATATGCATTTTCCACAAAAATGTACTAGTAAAATAAAAATATAAAATCTCAAACGAGTGTGCAAATTGAAAAATAAACTGGATCATTTAAGGAGGAAAAATTGTGACTTATTGGTGATTGCACTTCACCTATAAGTTAGTAACAAATTTTTTCAAAATTTTAATTTAAAAAAATAAATTCAATCTTTAGTCCTCCAAATCTCCAAAGCGTTTGAGAATAATATTTATTTTCATTATTCAAAATTAATTAAATTTTTTTACTGTTTGTTAGATTCAGTGATTTCTGCAATTGTATTTTCCCAAGATTATATACACATATACATGAATTTGACTCTGAGTTACATAACCCTTTTTATTTCATAATGAATTATTATTCTTTAAATGCGGTTAATATTGAAATAGTGTGAAACCAATTCTAATAAATAATTAATCGCTAACTCAATAGGCATTAAAAAATTCGATTTCATTGAATACTAATTAAAATCAAAACAGGAGTTAAGATAATAAACTTTCGTTAATTAATTCAAATTATCGTTCAGTTCTGTGATGCGCAAAGGGGTGGCATTTAATTTCTAGCATATTCTATTTAAAATTTAACCATGCTGTTACTTTCTCTAATAAAGGTAACTTGCTATTCTATCAGATCAACCGTGATAATTCCGCGAATTTCAAATTAATTAAAATTAAAATTAGCCATGCTTAAAACAAGAACACCCCTGGTTAGTCACTGGAATATGTAATGCATGCAAACGACATAATAAAAGCCTAAGATTGCAACGAAAACAATCCAAATCTATTGAAATTGAAATTAAAATTAGAATAAAATAGTCCCCACTTTTGGAAGCAATTTTCCCTGGAGGAAAAATTAGCTCTAAAATAATATTATATTATATTATAGACGAAAAACTATTTCATTCGCTTCTATTTCAGCGAAAACCTTATCATGTGTTTAAATATTAACCAGAATTTAATTGAGTAAACAAAGTTCTAAATTTAATTTTTCTTTTTTTTCACTCATTCCAAACATTTTGACATTTGTTTGAATTTCTGTAATTCATTTCAATATTTATGCGTAAAAATAAATACCATGCAAAATGAAAATTGAAGACTTGCTCAACGATGTGCCGCTAAATTATCTGCCTAATTTTATTGGGATAACAGTTCTTATTTTTCCATGGATCTTGTAAGTTTAAATTGGGATTTCCAAACTGTAATTTTAATCTAAAAATTAATGGGTTTATTTTTTTTCTTGAAATTCTTGGTCTAATTTTGTTATTCGTTGAATTTATAGATGGTCAATGTCGATCTACCTTGGTCATATTGAGCCATTTTTGCCATTCGTCAGTGATCTAGGTGTTATGCCACCGGAAGCCTCGTTTTTCTCTTTGTTTATGAACTTCGGCTCAATATTACTCATATTTTTCGCAATAATCAGATTTGAATCAACGAAAACATTTATTGATAGCAACAGAACGACAGCCACTCCTACTAAACAAAGGCTAATGAGATGGAACAGTCTTTCATTAATCATCGGCTTATTCATGGCCACTGGCTTTATAATCGTGGCAAATTTCCGCAACTCTGAGGGTGTGTTCGTCCAAACAATACATAATATTGGAGCGGTTTTCGGCTTTTTTTCAACAGTCGCTGACATGTATTTCCAAAGTAGGGTCGCAAACCTGATGTCATTGAAGGGAACGGCTAGACTCCGGACTCTTTTGGCCATAATGTCACTAATCCTGGCCATAACCTACAATGTGGTGTCCATAGTCTCCTTTGTTCAATATTCAGAGGCTTTGCTAAACACAGGTCTGCGCCTGAAATGGGATAACACTAAAGACGGATATTATTTTCATTTGGTTTCTACTGTTTTGGAGTGGATTCTGATCTTCAGTTTGAGTCCATATTTCTTCACATTTAGCTCTCAATTCAAAATGTTTTCGCTTAAAAAGCGGTTAATTACTTATAAAGATATGAATTGTAATTCAATAAACAACTTCTAATATAATAGTTAATTATCCATGTTGCATGCTTATCCATCATTCTACAGACTTAAATGTGAATAACAAGCTAATTCTTTGAAGACAGATAAGCAAGTTAAGGAATTTTTTCACAGAATTTTCTAAATAGGTTCTTTTTATTAAAGTAATCCAGCAATTTGTTGATTACCGATTGAAACTTGACTCTAATCACTTATCAAGCTAATAATCAAAACAAAATTATTAATAATAAGTAACCTTGTTCACTCTCATGAATACGAAACTGAATTACATAAATATTTCATAAAAATATCAAATATTTAATTTGATATCAAATAACACTTAACACGTGTTTACATAAAATGTTTGCCAATATTTCTCATCAAAAAAGTAGAATAAATAGAGTTTTTTAAATGAATTTCTACAAAATAATCCCGGTTATTTGCTCACTACATCACTTACCCATTATGATTGGCATGGGCATTTTGATCTTTCCATTTATTCTGTAAGAATGAGTTTATTTACCATGAATATTAAATTATTAATAACTTAATTTCTATAAATTTCAAATTGAAGTTGGCCCATTGCAATTTACCATGATGACATCGAGCCATTTCTGCCTTGTATCAGTGACCTTGGTGTTTTGCCACCACAATCATCACTCTTCTCACTAATCATGAATTGCGGCTCATTTTCGATGTTTTTAATGGTATTAATCAGATTTGAATCAACAAAAACATATATAAATGACATAAACAGTTCCCTCAACACTGATCTGACCCGAGGGCTCAAGAGGTGGAACAGACGGTCACTAATAACGGGGGTATTAATGTCTATAGGCTTCCTAATTGTGGCCAATTTTCCCAATTCCGACGGGAAATCCATACAAACGACACACAATATCGGCGCTGCCATAGGATTCCTGTTCGCTGTCATTGATATGTCTTTTCAGAGCAGAATCGCGTACGGAATGCAAGAGATAAGGATAGCTAGACTCCGGTGCTTTCTGTCGGTGTGGGCGCTAGTCTTCGCCTCAATTTATTATGGGGTTTCCGTCTGGTCCTTCGCCGAACATGAAAACGCCCTTGAACATACAGCCACCCGGCTCAAATGGGACAGTCAAGACGACGGATATGCTATTCACGTGATATCAAACATAATGGAATGGCTGCTGATCTTCAGTCTGAGCCCTTACTTCTTCTCATTCGTACCACTTTTCAGAATGTACTCGCTGTCAAAAGAGCATGTTCAGTCTAAATTAGTGCTTCAATGTGTTACTGTCACTAATTTATGATATTAGCATCTAGTAGAAATAATGTTTAAACTGAATAATTATCTTGGCTTAAAATATTGTTATTATTTCAGTGATTTTCATAAATTTAGAGTAAACTATTCCAATTTAACGAAATGCCATGGTAATTATAATTTAACAGAAATAAAAATCTCAAATTAACTTTTATCAATATTATCCAGGGTCAAAGGAGGTGAAATTCATTCTAAATTCAGAGCTTAGTTACGAAAAATACAAATAAAACTTAATTTAATGTTGTCATCAGAGGTGTTCAAAGGGAAGCCATAAAACACATTTGAATTGAAAACAATTGGAAATATGTAATGACTTCACCAATATTTATATGATTTCACAAATCAATTGTATGCTTGAAATGCAATCTTGATTTCAATAATGATTGTTGAAAATTGGGAAAAGTCATCTTTCAAAAAATATCAATTAATAATTCTGAAGAACTCATCAAAATAATGGGCGATAACCACTAGAAAAGGGATTCCATATGAACCAAACGTTCCTTTATTTGGTTTAGTTTATCACATATTTATACCTTACTCAATTATCTTATTAATCAATTTCTATAACACTTTCTGATATGAGATAAGAGTCGAGAGAATAAAACCATTAAAACTATGTTTACATAACTTTTTTCATTCATTATTATTATTAATATTTTCATTATTTTTGATCAATCGATTTGAAACTTAATTATGTTTCTAACTAAGCTAGTTCCTATTTGTGCCTTACATCATTTACCAGTAATAATTGGACTTGGTATATTAATTTTTCCATTTATACTGTGAGACCATAATTTAACATAAAATTGAACTTGTAAACCTAATAATTTTTCATTCATTAGATGGCCAATCTCAATTTACCACGTTAATATGGAGCCCTTTCTACCTTGCATCAGTGACCTAGGTGTTTTACCACCGGAATCGTCATTATTCTCGCTGATCATGAATTGTGGCTCAATATTAATGTTATTAATTATTTTAATCAGATTTGAATCAACGAAAACATTCATAAAAGACAATAGAAATGAACAGAATTTTAATTCTGTTCTATTGAAGACATGGAACACCCGTTCCCTCTTCAGTGGTGTTCTTATGTCAGTAGGATTTCTATTTGTGGCCAATTTTCCCAATTCTGACGAACCTTCCCTTCAAGTAATCCATAATATCGGAGCTGTTTTGGGATTTCTGTGCGCTGTCGTTGACATGACTTTTGAGAGCAAAATGGCATTTATTATGAAACTCAAGAGAACGGGTAGATTGAGACTGTTGTTAGCAGCATGGTCATTATGTGTTGCCGGCTCCTACTACTTACTATCAGTATGGTCTTATAAATTGTACCCAGCTGCTGTTTCAAAAATAGCGATTAGAACCAGTTGGAAAAGCCATCACCCTGGTTATGTCGTACATGTGATTTCCAATTGCATGGAATGGCTGTTGATTTTTACCCTGAGCCCATACTTTATATCATTCTACCCCCAATTCAAATTGTATTTGTTATCCAAGCAGTTATTCGTTTATAAAAATATGATAGAACAAAATATTTTCGTAACTACAAGATTATAGTTTAGTAAATAATATAGATATTGAAAAAAGCAAGATCATATTTTCCTGTATTTTATTGATTAAACTCCGAAGAGGCCTCTTATTTGTGATATCTATTAAAATTAATTACTAAATTAATTAGTAATTAATAAAATCTTAAAAAACTTGGTAAACTTATAAGTTGTTAGTCAGACTTTAAAACATACGTCATTTTCCAAGTTTTGTATTAAATTATTCTTGTTTAAATTAATTTATTTTCCTTGTTTTTAATATGATAAGTTTAATCTGATAAAAAATAATTTAAAGCCATACTTCAGTTTCAATTTAATCAATAAAGTTATCGTTAGACTCATCAAAAATGTGTCTTGGTTATATTCCTTTTATGATTGCACTTTTAATAACTTCAATTTCACCCATTTTGTAATATTTAATCTTGCCCATTCATTTTAATCAAATTTACTATATTTAGATGGCTTATCGGATATAATCTTGGTCATATTGAGCCAATATTACCCTATGCCAGTGACCTGGGCATTTATCCACCGGGAGCTCCACTCTTCTCTTTAACCCTGAATATTATATTTATTTTGTTTGCTGTCTTTATGGTAATCCGATTCAAAACAACCAGGACATTCACTCAACGGAACAAACAACTGTCTAAAGAGGAAAAGTCAAGACTCAACTTATGGAACAACATTTCATTGGTGTCACACACTTTTGTGGCCATCGGCCAAATGATCGTGGCCAATTTTCGTGTCTCAGAAATGCCGACCACTCATTTATCTGGAGCATTGATCCTGTTCTATGTGGGCGCTCTTGAAATGTTTTTCCAGAGCCGAGTGGCCTTTAGACTGTCCCAAAACTACCTAGGAAGAGTCAGAACTATTTTGGCTGGAGCAACGCTCTTGTTCACGTACTTAACATTCGGCTATTTTGCATCGCTTTCTTTTGACGAGGGAACTGACATGAGTGACCATGATAATCGGCTCAAATGGAACAGTAATCAAAAGGGATATCACTATCACGTGATGTCAGCAATTTGTGAATGGATTTTGTTAATCATTTCGGGCGCTTATTATTCAACATTTGTCTCACAATTCAACCAAATCTCTATTTTATTGAATTTCAATACAAATAAAAAGAAAGATTAAAATCTGTATTCAAAGATCATTTCAATAAATGTTAATTCAATAGATGAACTTGATCAATTCTTCAAAAGCTCATTAATTATTTTTCCCAGATCTCAAAAAGTTGCTTTGTTTCTTGGTGACTACTAGTTCAACCCTTTTTGAGTATCAGATGTAAGGTTTGGCAAGGACAATTATTTAAGTTTTAATTATTGGGAATACTTTTGTTAAAACTTTTAATTAAATAATATTCTAAGAAATCGTTTTATATTTAATACAATTAAAGCTAATTTATTTCGAGTTTTACCCATTGGGTGTGTGCATGGTCAATCTGATCAATCTGTGCCTATGACTACGCAACATAAAATTGTTTAATATTTAACTTTCCTCGTATGAGCTAGTATAAAACGTCAATCAATCATATAGTGAGAGTAGTAATTGAGTTTAAAATTTGAAAAGATGTCACTTGGTTATTTGCCTCTCTTTAATTTTCTGATCTTGGTCATATTCACATTTTTGCTGTAAAAAGATTTATTTTAGTAATTAATAACTATTCTAGATAATTCAATTGTTTTTCTTTAAACTGGGTGGTTTATTGCATACAAGAATGATCACATTGAGCCGATTCTGCCTTTTATTAGTGACCTGGCTAATTATCCACCAGAGGGGCCAATATTCTCTCTATTAATGAATTTGGTCTCATTTTCACACCTGGTCTTCGTTATAATCAGATTTCATGCGATGAGGACAACCATCGAAAGAACTAAACAAAACACCACTACTTCAAAGAAGGCGCTCCAAATATGGAACTACCTTTCCTTGGTATCTGGTCTCTCTGTAGTCCTTGGACTAGTGATCGTGGCCAATTTCCGTAACCTCGAAATGATTCGCATTCATGTATTCGGCGCTCATCTCATATTCTATGGGAGTGGTGTTGATATGTTCTTGCAAAGCAAAGCATCGTTTGCTAACTCAAATTATTGCCTTGGTCTAGTCAGAGTTATTCTCTCTATAACCATAATCATTTTAACAATTACCTTTATAACTTTTTCGAAATGGGCTTTCCAGGCTAATCCTAGTATGAGAGTTGAAGATAGCAGGCTCAAATGGAACAGTACTCAAGAAGGCTACACATATCACGTGATATCAGCTCTAATGGAATGGATGGTCGGCTTCATTCTGAGTCTCTATTATCTAACTTTTGTTTCACAATTCAAAAGAATTTCAATTTCATTGAATTCAAACCAAATTAATTGAAAGAATTGAGTTTAATCATAAACAAGCAATAAATTTAAGACAAATTCAATAAACTATTTTTAACCTGGCCACTTTATGATTAGAACATTATTCTTATTATGAACAAAAGTATATTAATATTACCTTATCCTTATTGATAAATATTGGTTGGATCTAGAATTTTTAGTTTATTTTTGATTTATATCAGCAAATGACAGTTTACCTTGTACCTATTAATATAATAAATTGATTAATAACCAAGTTTTTATAATTTATTCAGTCTTACTATCGTAAGTCTTGCGTTTCAGGAAGAATGAGAACTTTTTTTAATTATTTATTAAAAATCTTCCGATTTACCCCCGTCACTAAAATTAAATTTAAACGTCCAAGTTTGATGTCAGAATAAATTACCTTGCTAATTGTGCCAAACTTCCTTTAATTTCGAATAAAGAATTTTATCAAAACTGCAGATTACTTGTGAGAAGTAAATCATAGAATTAAGGCTTTCAAAGTGTTCTCATCCATTCTTATCCAGCAACAAAAATGGTCCCTGTTTATATAATTTACTCAATGATTGCAATTTTGATGATTTATTTTCCGATATTGTAATATAAAATTAATTTAATTACTTTAAGAAAATGATTATTTTATGATTTCAGATGGCTTATTTCGTATAAACTTGGACATATTGAACTAATTGCGCCATACATCAGTGACCTGGCTATTTTGCCCCCCGAGGCCCCACTTTTCTCATTAATTATGAGCTTTTTCTCGTTCCTAACACTTATTTGTGTATTAATCCGATTCAAGGCAACGAACATTTCTATAGAGGAGAGCAAACAACTGTCCCTTAATTCAAAGCCAAGACTCCACTTCTGGAACAACCTGTCCCTCATTATAGGCATAGTGTTTTCTATCGGAACATTGATCGTGGCCAATTTCCGTTGCTCAGAAATGCAACAAATGCACACACTGGGGGCTAATATGGCGTTCTTTGGTGTGGCGGCCGATATGTTTGTTCAGAGCAGAGTCGCCTTTGGACACTCACAACAATGCACTGCACAGCTCAGGGCTATTCTCTCAGTGTTGATGTTCGCATTCACGATATTAACCTACGTTTTCCTCGTCTGGTCAGTTCGTATAAACCCGGATATAATGCAAGATAAAACCTTTGCTCGAGCACTTAAGTGGAACAGTAATGACAAGGGGTATACCCAACACCTGATATCAGTGGTCTGTGAATGGCTTTTATTAATGATATCCGCCGTTTATTACTCAACATTTGTCTCACAATTCAACAAAATCTCGATTTCAGTGAATTTAAATCAATTTGAAGGAAAAATTTGAATTTTTTTTTAAAAACTTATAATGAAATAAATTAATATTGAATTTAATTAAATAGAGATTTAATATTTCGCTATAAACGAATTGAAGGTAATCTTGTTCTAAATGTCAATCTATTACAATATGTACAATAAACTCTTCATGCTTAAAAATGTTATATTGGTCAATAAAACTTCAACGACCTGGTGAATCCTTAAAACTTTGTTAAAGTTATTGATTAGGGTTTGAAGTTTGAATCTAATTAATAGAAAATTTTAATTATCATAAATCTATAAAAAAAAAGAAAGAAATTGATAACAGTTTTGTGATCCTGATAATCAGGTTACAAGATTACAAATATATAATTTATTTACAGTTAAAGTAATCCTAATTATTCATATGTCTAGAGTCTAGACTAGAATCTATAATTTTCACAGAATTGTTAATCCAGGCCATTTTTCATCGAGAATGTTCTGCTGCCAATCAAAATATTTATTTTTGATTTAGCAGTCGTTTCATTAATATTAAACTAAGAGACGAATTATTGAATTAATCTTAAATTTTCCTCAACTCTCTCATCAGATATTATTTTTCTTTTATTTTGAGACAAAATTAAATCATAAAACGTGTGTCGAGAAAGAATTGATCTAGGTATTAGCTCTTTCAACTCAACTACATACAAATAGCTCATCAATTTGGCAAAATGTCACTGGCCCTTTTACCAATGATAATGGGATTCGCTATAATGATATTCCCATCGATTCTGTGAGTTAATTAAGTTATATTTAACACTGAATATTAAGATAATATTAAACTATTTCAGCTTGCTACTGTCCTATCAACTGGACCATATCAACCCTTTTCTGCCATTCATCAGTGATCTAGGTGTTCTTCCCCCAGAAGCTCCATTGTTTGCGGTTTGTATGAACTTGGCTTCATCTCTATTCGTTTTCTTCGCAATCATTAGATTCGAGGCAATGAGAAACACAAACGAAAAACGTAAACAACTGTCCAAAGAGTCCGCTCAGGAGCTTAAGCGCTGGAATAAAAGAAGCTTGTTAACAGCTCTCCTTATCTCTGCCGGACTTTTAATCTTGACCAATTTTCGAATATCAGATGTTGAGACCGTTCATGGAATAGGAGCGTACGTAACGTTCTTTTCATTTGTGTCCGACTCCTATTTCCAGAGTAAAATAGCAAACAGAATGGGGAATAGATCCAAGGCCAGATTCCGGTCACGAATCTCTTTCATAATAACCCTGATGACTATTATTGTCATTGTGTTTGCCGTGGTTTCGTTCACCACAAACCCTGAGGCCTACAATGATCTAAGTTATAGACTCAAATGGAACAGTGACCAAGATGGTTATTATTATTACCTAACAGCATCAATAACCGAATGGACCATGGTCTTTATTTTCGGCATTTATATTCTAACCTTTGTATCAGAATTTAAATTTTATAAAATATCTAAAAATTTTATCTTGGTTGAAAGTTAATAATTAATTAACAAGGTGAAATATTTGATAACTTATTAAGTCTCTTAAATTTAGAATTTAGCTATCTACAAATAAAGTTTTTGTTTTAACTTGTTTGATGTGGTTAACAATATATCTGACTTACGGTGTGTGACATTTCATTATTTTTGAGGACAGGTTTATCTCGTCTGGAAGTTATCAAAATAAACCTGTTTGTTTGTTATCTTTTCTAACTAAACAAACACCTATCACAATATAGTTTAATAATTGTTGAGTATTTTGTTTAAAAAATTATTGAAACATTTTAACAATAAATTCAGAACTTTGAATAAATTGCTATTTTTTGCGATTTTATTTTCAACATTTAAATGAATTTATCAAGCTCACCCCTCCATTATCTGCCGATTATAATAACGGCCTACGTTTGGATTTTTCCAATTATAATGTAAGTTATTTAGATCATAGGTATGTTCAATTTATAGATTTATATTATAAATTTAACCTGCCTAGAATCTAGAAATTAAATTACACAACTCAATCTGCTTTTCAATTTAATCTAGACAACTTGAAAATTGCATTTTGAGATGACTCTGTTATTTTTGATAATTTTTAACAAGTAATTTATTGATTATTAGATGGGTAACAGCATTACACCAAGGTCATATTGAGCCAATTCTACCATATATCAGTGACCTTGGAATTTTACCACCAGAATCGTCTTTGTTCTCACTCTTCATGAATATAACAACAATTCTTTTTTTGTTGTTCACAATCATCAGATATTCAGCAATGAAGTCCTACATAGAAAAGAGCAAGGACATTCCGCAAAAGTCATTAGAAGAACTTCGACACTGGAACCGGCTTTCGTTATTCACCGGTTTACTAGTTATGATCGGTTCCCTGATTACCTGTTCCTTCCGTGTGTCAGAAGAAAAGTTAGTTCACTTTTTGGGAGCGTCGACACTATTTTTCACTTCGGTGTTTGACATATATTACCAGGGCAAAACTGCCCGAATCATGTCTCTCAAAAAGACAGCTATAATCCGTGAAATATTGTGGCCTGTTTGCCTAGGTCTTCTTATAACCTGCATAATATTAGCTATATTTTCATTGAGAGCAAATCCACTTGGTAAAGACTACCCATACCGACTTAAGTGGAGCAGTAGTCAACCAGGGTACTATGAGCACATTGGTTCAACACTACACGAGTGGGCCGTAGTTTACATCTTTGGCTTATATTCTCTGACATTCGTCCAACAGTTTAAGACATTTTCGCTTTCGAATAACCTTGTTAAATTCAATGATGATTCATCATTGATGAATGTCGAACAAATTGAACTATTTTAATCTGATACAATTAAGAATAATTGATTATTTATACCTTGTTGATTAATTTCTATTACCCGTAGATTGATAATAGTGTCTTGGTTAATATTTGTAAACTCATCTTATGGTCAACCATTCAATTATAGAGAATAGATTAAGGGATCGAATATTAGAGCACAGAATAAGAGCTCTGCATAATGAATAAGTTAGCAAAACCTGATACAAAGCACAGCATAACTAATAGAAAGGCTCTCTATTGAAGGCTTTTCCAATCGAATAGATTTGATTGAATGCAAATATTTTACCTTGTTTACTATTGTGTCCACAGTATTACCCAATCGATTACATATTACAACTTATAAGACAATACTTATTCTGTGCTCAGTCTTGTGTTACCATAACAGAGGTTTCCATTTGAATGGATAAACCTCTTCCATAATATTTGAATAAAGCACTTGATTATTCCTCTCTGCCTTGGTCATTGAGATTATCCAGAAATTTCAAGTTTTTCAAATCTTGTTAAGTATATTGAAAAACCAATTTTTAAGGAAAGGATTTTATTTTCAACATTAAAAATGAACCAAGCTCTCCCCTCCATTATTTGGCCCCAACAATAAAAGCCATTTGGATTCTTCCAATCTCTTCAGACAAATGACGCACAGGGTCTACATGAAGCTGACGTTCCACCCGATCCTCACATCTGATTTACAATATTTGCCAATCGTGTCATTTATATTAAACTAAAAGTGGATAATTTGTTCTTCAATTTTCCTCAACTTTAGCAAAAATATTGTTTTTCTTGTATTTCTGATCGAGGAAAAATAGTTTTCAACTGATTGTGTTAAATGATTGAAGCGTTCACTTAATCATTGATCAAAGTCATCCAGGCATTCACAATCTCTTTAATTTAAATAACTTAAATTGTTAGATAACTCTAAATATGAAATGTGATGGATTATTTTCAAATATTCCTGTTCATTATTTACCTATTTTAATTGGGTTCACTTTGAATTTGTTCCCGATCGTTCTGTAAGTGGTTTCAAGATCATTTTTCGATTTCAATTTTAAATAATAAAAGTATTGTACTCAAATATATATATATACATATTTTAAAATAGATGGTTAATAGCATATTACCATGGTCACATTGAGCCACTACTACCGTTCATCAGTGATCTTGGTGTTTTGCCACCGGGAACAGCATTTTTTCCAGTTTTTATGAATTTTGGTTCATTTCAACTGATATTTTTCGCGATCATTAGATTCGAGTCAATGAAGACATTCGTTGAGAGCAACAAAAGTATCGGTGAAAACACAACACAAGAGATCAGAATATGGAGCAGACGTTCCCTAATCTCCGGCTTATGTATGGCCACTGGTCTTTGGGTTTTGGCTAATTTTCGTAACTCTGAGGGACATTTCATACAGACTGTCCACTCATTGGGCGCATACTTTCTATTCCTTTCCTCAGTATTCGAGGTTTGGTTTCAGAGCAGAACTGATTATCTTATAGAACAGCGACGGAGAGGTACTCTACGTTTCTTTCAGGCAATCATCTCAATGATTCTGGTCACAACATTTTTACCCTGTTACTCACTAGCGTTTAACCGTTATCCCATCGCTAAGGACGACTTGAACGCCCGCCTTATGTGGAACGCCACTCAAAATGGCTATTATTTACATTTAATCTCTTCATTCAATGAATGGATTCTTGTCTTCAATTTAAGTCTTTATTATCTTTCATTTGTACCTCAATTTAGATTATTTTCATTTTCAAAAAATTTGCTCACTTATAAAGTTTGTCCAAGCTCAGTTGAGCGGAATTTGATCAATTGAGAGACGAGTGAATCTGTTTATCAAAATTAATAAAAAATATTCAATTTTTCTGTTTATTCTCTGAAATGTAATTTGAAATGAAATGTAAATTATATTCTTGATTAGTAAAATAAGACCATGGATAATTTGCTGAAAAACAATTTAAATTCAAATTTAACGTATAACCTTGGTCATCGGCTCATGAAAAACTATTTATAATGAGGTTTAATATAATTTAAATTAATAAAAGTGAATCATGCTCGATTAATATTCATAATCTTGGTTTAATTGCGTACAAAGATTGCACAAAGAATGACATTGATCTGGAAAAACAATCAATTTTGCCGAATAATGCTCTATATTTTGCAGGGTATATAAGCCCAGCGAAAAATATCGGCTAAATTAAAACAGTTTAGTCTTTAAATCAATTAATCAAGTTCGTTATTAGCTGTCAATCATATAAAATGAATTGTTATTCGGTTAAAATAATAGTTTTTGTAGTCTTAATAACTTCAATGTTGGTCACCGCACAGTCGGGCTCAGAATCAGCTCCGGCCGCTGCAATGCCTGGGATAGGTGGCCTTATACCTGGTGGACTTGGTGGTTTGACGGGAGCATTGAGTGGTCTTGGTGGTATTCCAGGACTGGGAAGCATTCCTGGAATCGGAAGTATTCCAGGTCTCGGAAGTATTCCAGGTCTCGGAGGCATTCCAGGGATCGGCGGAAAATCATCAGACGAGTCATCACCGGAAACAACCGAAACCCCGAACCCATCGCCAACAGAATAGCGATAAGATTTTTAGTATAATCTCCTTTTTTCAATTAATATTATCTAGTTCCTTATAATATAGTCCAATTCTAAAGATTTTCTAAATAATTTGCATGCTTATTTTTAAAATAAATAGTTCAAAGTTGAGTTGAAGGTAAAATTTCCGACAGATTTTTATTAAATGTTCAATTAATGACTATTTTGTGATTAATTATAATTAAAATGAAAAAAATACGTTTTCAATGAATTGACAAATGTTTTGATTTCAATCAAAAACAATGGAATTATTTTTCATACCTTTGCTCTTAAGGCAAATTCAATTGCCTTATAAAAAATGTCTTATGACTCATAGAAAATAATTTCATCCGAATCATCTTCCTTTCAATAAATCAAGAAATTTATTCTTACATTTTTCACATATTCAAAAACACTGCGACACAATCGGGAGTGTTCTCAAAGGTCTCCTCAACGATAAGAAATACAAAGGGTTTGAAAAAATCTGAATTTCGTGACAATAGTTTCGATTAAACCTTTGAAGAGATTTCGAAATTTGCTATAAAAGGATTAGATATTATTCATATCATTGGAGCTTCAATTTACCCTGCTCATAACTAAGTTCTAATAATATTTGGTAATTGTTTATAAACTTGTAAATTTTTGAATAGAAAATGAGTTTTATTCAACTCTCGAGTATTTTATTATTAAATATTTTAGTATTGAGTGAAAGCCAAACACCGACAGTAGGGTTGAGCACTACCCTAACTGCGGACAACAGCACATCCACCGATTCAATTACTACTTCGGATACGACCACTGTTTCTGCAAATGAGACCACAACTGACCCCACTCTGAACTCAACGGAGACGACTACAGAGGGGTTGAACACAACAGAGACCACAAATATGACCACAACTGATGAGTGCAACAACAGTACCGACACATCCACTCAAACGGAGTTCACAACTACCGAACTGACAGTCAATGAGACGACGACCACCGCTGTGGACAACTCAACTGAAATGGCTGATTGCTCGGGCATTCTAGACTAGAACTAATACCTAGTTATTTTATTGAATTTATTGAATCAACTTGTTCAAAAATATTATTCATAATAAGATATACAATATTATGTAAAATAAACTTTCAATAAACAACAATTTAAAAAAATTGATTGCTCATTTAAATATTATCAAGATCGTGAAATTTTAGCCCCAAAATAATGTTAAGTAAAAGTATATTTCAGCAAGATAGTTCTGATCGATAAAGTTGCAGTTTTATATATTGATAAAATTCAATAATTTGAGTAATCAAGTTCATTTCCCAAATAATCTTTATAAATACAGATGCTAGATAAATCTGTACAACCAAAGGGTGAAGACAAGCTTGATAATTAGAATCATAAATAATTTGACCTTGGTTTATTATAAATGAGCATTTTCAACCAAAAACTATCTAATCTTTAGCCTATGACAAGACATTCCTTGCATTAGACAACAAAATTGAAAAATAAATTCCAAAACTAAATAGGTTATATTCATTTTACTAAGTGCTCAACAGTTTCACCGAACAAATAATGAAGAACTGGCGTCAAAAATGTGATAATATTTGTCCGGATATTCCTTTTGAAAAAGAAGATAAATTCACTGACTATTTCGCGTTCGTCCTGAATGTTCTTGTTGCATTTATGTTCTTCATTCTTATATATCATGCAAAATATTATTGGTACCTTTGTCCTGGTGATTCAAAATTGGGATTAAATGAATCAAAAAATGAGTCATGGTACCGATAAAATAACCAGCGAGATGATTGTACTACTCGATAAAAACAACCTTGATTAATTAATACTTTAGAAGACTTGAGCTTGTTTATTAGTATATTTAATCATTAGTAGATTTAATTATTTATCATGATAACATTTATAATATTAGAATAACACATATGAAAATTGAAATATAATGTATTTAAATTGAGTATGGTCAATAAAAATTCAACAAATTTTATGTTTAATCATGATTTTTAAATTCGATTTTTATATTTTGGTAATCTTAATCCATTACAAAATGAATGGAAAATGATCTTGCGAATTGTTTCTCATCATAAGAGGTCTAAAAATAATAAAATTATGAAAAATGAATAAAAACTTCCAAAGAATTAATGAAAATAAATATCTCTAAAAATAAATCTCTGATTCATTGTATAAAGGATGGGATTCACACCTTTGTTACGTCAATTGGTACTAGTACAAAAATTCGCAAACAATCTTATTTATAGAAAAATATGAATCGGATAAAAATAATTCAAAGGTTTAACCAAGTTTCCTTATTAATTTTTATACTCAGTTTTTAATAGATTTGAACAATAGCTAGATTAAATATAAATAAGATATTCCAACTCCAAAAGAATTTCAGGAAATGTTTCAAGGTGAAAATTAGTTGATGGTTATAATTTTACTATTACTCTACTAATTGTTACCTTGGTTTTTATAAGAAGATTTAAAGTTGGAAAGTTGTTGACGTTATTACTCAATGAGCATTAACTAGCACATTTCCGATGAGCATATTTACCAAAAATATTCACACATATACCGAATGATTTGACACGAAGAGCATGTGACCATGATCATTCAAAATTGAGTAAATTCCCCAATTTTTTCAAAGTATATAAAGAGATGTGTTTTTCACAAAAAAGAGTTAACAAAAAGAATAAGTTTTTCAAAAAATATTGTAAAAGAAGTTTTTCAACTGAAAACTGTTTTGAAAGATTGATTCCAAGATGAAAATCATTAGACTGATTCTGGTGGTCGTTTGCCTCGCTATTCAAGCTTGGAATGGGGCCCAATGTATAGATGAAACTTCGGGTGAAGAAGCTCCTCCATCACCACTTCTTGGTGTTCCACCTGTGCAATTACCATCACTGAATCTGCCACCTGTCCTTGGTCCATCAATTGCTCGTAAACGTCGCGATGCTGGTAATCCAATCCTAGGAATTCCGAATCTGTCTCTGCCATCACTTAATCTGCCCCCACTTCTTGGTGGTGAGGCCAGCCGTAAACGACGAGACACCATTCCAAGTCAGTCCAATTCAAATCCTCTTCTTGGTGTTCCCCCGGTCGAATTACCATCACTGAATCTGCCACCTGTCCTTGGTCCTGCAATTGCTCGTAAACGTCGCGATACTAGTAAACCAGTTCTGGGTATTCCGAGTCTGTCTCTGCCATCACTTAATCTGCCTCCACTTCTTGGTGGTGAGGCCAGCCGTAAACGAAGAGATACCATTCCTGGTCAGTCCGACCCAAATCCTCTTCTTGGTGTTCCGCCCGTCGAATTGCCATCGGTGAATCTGCCCCCGGTCCTGGGAGGCGGTATACGTAAGCGACGTTTTCTTGCAGGTTCAGCTTAAACTACTCGACTCTATTTGAATCAAATTGAATAGAGCTTGGTGCATGTTCAAAAATTTATTCAATTTTTATAATTATTAAGTTTTATTTACTGTTACTTAACCTTGTTAAGTTTTCTATGAGTACTCTAAGATATATTAGTTCTTTTGAAAAATAAATTGTATCTATTAGATTTATTATTTTATTTAATTAATAAATAAATGTGCAAGGCAAAAAAAACAATTTGAAAGAATCTTATTCTTCAAACTGTGCTTCAGATGGGATCAAGGTCGGTTTTGTAACAGAGACCACAATTTGTTTGGCAATATAGGGTCGTTTGCTAGGTCTTTTGCCCAGACCAGAATTCACGCCAATCATAATTCCACCTTGTCCATTCGTATTGCCCACTCCCGTAAAACCATGACCAGAATTGATACCAGCTAGGTAACTTTGGCTAGAAGTAAATGCTACCCGCCTTGTTGAATCACTGACTTCGTTTAGATTATTCTCCGAGATAAAATTATCACCTAAATCATCTTGCTCATCCCTTTTTGTATTTGTTTGAAATATTGATTTTGTACTTTTATGCGATGATCTTGGTGTTGTTTTCATCATTATTGGGCTTAAAAAATTAGTCAACCAATATGGTAATTTTGGTTTAATAGTGCTTTTCAGTGTGATCAACATGGGACGACCGGGCAGTCTAATGGTCGGTCTCTTTTGTAGCCTTGGTTGTTTTGTTGTTGTTTTATCAAGAATAGTTTGCTCAGTGCTCTCTGGAATAATTCCGTTCGTGCTTGAAGTATCTTGAACACTTCCTTCCATTTTATCTGAAATACTCTGAATAATTTCATTCTTTTCAGTGGTTGTGCTTGGTGTTACTGGATGCTTTTTGCGTATAATTGGCCATGGAAACACAGACTTCTTAGTTGAGCTTGCTATTGTCGGGTCTGTTACACTTGTTTCAATAGAAGCAGGCACAGTCTTGTTCACACTATCATTTGCAGATTCAGAATTTTGAAAACCTTGCTCGTTTATAAAAGTAACCAGTGTAGAATTACTGTCCAATGTTTGTGATGTTGGAGTGATCTGCTCTATCATTGATAGCAATGGTGCGTCGATTTTGTTCAGGGTAATCAAATTATAGCCTTCCCTACTTCTGCTATTCACCATTTGAGAATGACCATGATCATTCTGAATATCATTTGGTGAATTCAAAGGACCAATAATTGGTATTATTGTTGTTTGCGTTGAAAATGGTCCCGACATTAATGTCGTGGTCAAAGAGTTTTCAATTTGATCAATAGTTGAAGTTTCAGGTAAAAGTAACTCGATAATCTCTAAATTTGAACCAGGATTATCCGCTTGATATGGCCTGGGTGTTGTTGTTGCTGTGTTTAAAATCAGGCTGTTTAATTGACCAAGCACAGCATTGATGTCAATATCTGGCCTCATTTCCGGATGAACAGGAACGTTTAAATCAGGTCTAATTGGTTTAAATTGATCTAGTTCATTGGATTTTCGTAATTCTGTAAAACCATTTACCGAGCGTTTAACAATATATGCATGATCAATATGATCATGTTTATCTGTTGCTAGGTCTTTGTTCAATTGATCATTTTTGAAATAAGTACTGATTTTTTCCCTTTTGTTATTTGACCAAGGAACTCTAAACATGAAATAATTTGTAATTAAAATAGAAACCTAGTACAATTTCAATATTAACCTATATTTTGCCCTGTTGCTTTCTAATCGAGGTGGAAAATATTTGACCATTTCATCGGCGTAGGGGTCAAAAAATCCCTCCGAAGGAAAGTCCGCCCCTTTTTCAGAATCAACTTTACTTTGAGGCGATGAATAACTTTCTGGAGTAGAAGTGCTCTCATCATGGGATGAGCTAGATGGTATAGTACTGGTATCATTTTCTTTATATTGAAATTGCCAGATCACATTTGAAGAAAGATCAAAAACCGGTTTATCTGTTGAGTTGCCAGGGTGAAATGCACTGAAAATTGAATCCAGCATTGAATTCAAAACATTTTTCTTGGTTGTCGGCTGACCAGTAGTTGTGGTTCTTCTAGTTTTTAATCTGAGTTCGGAATGAGCATGAACAAAACACTCAAGAAGCAAAACCGTTATAGAAAACAATTTCAGATAGTTCATTCTAATAGATTATATATGCCAAGCTAAATTGATTTTTCCAAATTGCAATATGAACCAAAATTCGGTCATTGAACTCAATGAACTAGCTAATTCATTCGATTTTCAAATCAACACATGTTTTCTGAAATTATTTTAAAAATGTCTTTTCATTTACTTGATTATCCTAATGAACTAGGTTATAATTTATAATATATTGAAATATTTTCGGTCTATTAATTCGAAAAAATTAACAAGATACTCTCTAATTCATTAATAATGAAAAATTTTTAGTTAAAAAGTATGCAAATATTGAAATAATAACGAAATCAATTTTACTTTTTATCCAGTATCTACTTTTTTATTAGAAAAGCAACTTGAATATTTAAAGACCCATATAAATAATTGAATCGAATTTTATACTTGGAATTCACGGAAACTTAACCTGCATTTAGAGATGAACCAGCCCACAATTAATATGTGTTCATTATACTTATTCTTATTCTGTGCTCTTTTGTTTAGAGTTAACTCACAAATTGATCCTGATAACTTTAGAAATTCAGTGAGTTATTAGAGAATTATTAAGTGAAAACTTTTTTAATAAGGCAAAAATTCATAATATAATTATGTGCTAGGTACAATTGATTGAATCGCGGGGTTTTAGGTCTGAGACGCACAGAATTACCACAAAAGATGGTTATATACTGACTGTGTATCGAGTGGTCAACCCATATGTCAACCGAACCAAAGGAAGGCCGATAATTATATGGCACGGAATCAGCCATAACTCAGATTCATGGCTTTCCTCCACTGAAGGAGTGCTCCAAAGGAATGGCGTTTACATAGAAAATAATAATTTTGTAAACGATTGTCATTTGTCGGTGACGTCTAATCTGCCGTTCACTCTGTCCTCCTGTGGTTATGACGTATGGCTGCCCAACACCAGAGGCACAGAATATTCGAAGAAACACCAGTTCTTAGACGCTGACAAAAGTAAGATTCTTTTTTGGAGTTGTCTAGGTCAAATATTATAATTGAAATTACAGATCAGGAATACTGGGAATACAGTTTCACAGAAATGGGTGTCTATGATGTCAGAGCCGTTGTCGAGTATGTGATCAAAATCACAAAGAAAGGTAAATTAACAAGCTGATAAAATTAGGTTAATCTGTTTTCAATTTATAGCTCAAGTTTCTTATATCGGGTATTCGATGGGCACAACCATAATGTTTATTCTGTTATCACTTGAGCCGCAATTTGAAGTATATGTGAAGCCTTTCATAGCTTTGGCCCCTTTTGTATACATGTCTCACATGAGAAGTTCACTCAGAATACTCACAAAATTCGAGCCAATTCTCCGGTTGGTGTTTATCTTTTTGAAAGTTTTATTGAGTTTGATTCTAATGATCTAGGTCAGTAGCCAGACCTCTTGGTATTCCGGTGTCTGTCTCTCAATTCATTGGAGTATTCATTTGTGGGAATCAGTATTTCAGTCAAATATGTACTGAACTACTGGTGAACAGAGCGGGCGGTTCTGATCCCAAAAACTTCAATTCAGTAAAAAAAAATAACCATGCTAATCATTTAATTACCATTAATCGAGAATTCTTACCTAGACTCGATTGCCAATCATAGCTAGTCACAATGGTAACACGTATTCAACCTGGGTATATGCACAGGTGGCACAACTTATAGAAAGTGGAACATTCAGTGGTTTAGATTATGGTTCGGAGAGGAACATGGACGTTTATGGCCAAGCTACACCAATAAATTATCCTCTCTCAAGGATAACATCCAAGAATATCGCCATATATTATGGACTGAATGATATGGTGGCAAATATTACTGACGTTCAAATTTTAATCAATCAATTGCGGGGTGAGATATGAACTTAGCAAGTTAATAAACAGATAAATCGAATGCCCTTGCTCTTCATTTCAGTTCCACTACTCGATAATTATATGATTCCTTTTGCTGAATGGTCTCACTTTGACTTCCAGTTGGCAATTCACCAAGGCTACTATCTCAACTCACGAATTTTGCGCTTGCTTAAATCTATATAAAAATTAAATGAACCCTGAATAAACACAAAATTTAAAATGACAAAGTTAATTAGTTTTAAAATTTTCCACTCAGGTTCATTTTAGTAATAAATTCTTTTGTGGTAATAAACTAGATAAAAGTCGGCAGATAACTGTCAATTAAAAATTTGCTCAGAATAAATGATTGCACAGAATGTAGAGGAGATACAGTGGTTTAAATTGCAATATGAACGAAAAATTATTAATCTTGCTCATTGTTGTGACTTATTTGAATGTATCCAGGTGCAGTTATGTAGATATAGATGTGCCCGAAGACACTGATTGCTGGTGGAGGAGCGACACACAAAGGGAAGTCCTGTTTTGCAGACGTGATCCCAGTTTTTATTGGGATGTCTTGTTTGATGAGCCGGTGCCTGAGGACGGCCTCAAAGCCTACTGTTGCGCTCACCACCAGTACTTCCCCTGTGTAAGAAGAGTGGCCAAGAACAAATGCTCCAGCAAAAATGAGACCACACAGAAAGACGAGATTCTACATCAAATTGATGTGAACGAGAGTGCGCTAGGTAAACTCTGCGACCAAGATTACAAATCAGGCTCTTGGAAGTGCGAAATGCCGATATGGGGTACTCTCCTCTGCTTTGTGGCGTTCCTCGGCTTCTTTGGGTTCTTGGCCTACATCTTGTTTGGCGTAATGAACATTCAGGGTTAATTAAATGTGAATTTTCAGTTAATAATAACCAAGTTAATTTGTATGAATAAAAATGTGTTTAAAATTTTAACTGGATCAAAATGCAAAGAATTTATTCTAGCAATTTATTTTGGACGGCGAAACCCATCCACCAAAAGCTCTTTCAAGTAGTTCTGCCACAGCTATAGTCAAGCGGTCATTGAAGGGACGGGCGATAACCTGCACTCCTACAGGAAGACCACCACTGGTCAGACCCAACGGTACGGAAGTGATGGCGACGTCCAGTGTATTGAAGACAGAGGTGTACGATATGTTTTTCACTTTAAATATCGTTGAATTGTGTTTAGGAGCTGTAAATTGAATCAAGGTCATCATTTTAAATATTCTGTTCAAGCAATGAATTCTTGAATTTTTAGAGACTGTAAACTAGATCATTCTATAGATTAAATTAAAATAAACAAAAGGAAAATAAGTTTGAAATGTAGTGACTAAGGGTTTTATAACAACTTCTATCAAACCAATAATGATCGCATTTTACTGAATTACCTAGCTAAAGCACCTAGTAACTTTCTCAAAATATTGGTGATCATCAATTTCCTCAAATTAATTATCAAATTTAAATTTGTCAAATATTTTGAACTTTAAGGAGCAAGGGTTGAAAACAGCATAATTGAGAACAAACATTTTTACCTATTTCTGGATGACCAGGGTAGATCAAAACTCCGTTAGTGCCTGAAAAATGAAGTTCTAGTCAAAGTTATTGTCGAAAATAGACAAGAATTACCAAGAATACTGTGCAGATGTTTTGTTAATTGTTTTCGTATTTTTGTCAACTCTTGGAAATAAGTGTCGTCTGAGAGACCAGTAATCCAGTCATCAAAACAGCTCACAATTGATGGCAAAGTATAGTTTGATTGACCCATAAATGACTTTAATAACTCCCAGTAAGGGTTTATTTTCCCATTCAGGTTCGCCAACTCCTGTTCCAGGGAAGGCGCTGTCGGGTCAGTCATAGCGCACATCCATATATCAAAACCAAGCTCGAGGTCTTTTAAGTAAATTTTCTCCACTTTTTCGCAGTTTTGATTCAAAATTTCAATCACTCTATTAATTGCATCTTTGATATACGACTGGACAGGTGTGATGCCTGGGTTATTATGGCCATCCATATAAAATACATTGATTTTCGATAGATCCACCTTATCGTCTAACTTGAGCTTGCTCACATTCTTGCCCGACATTACTTTCAAACACAATTTCAAATCCCGGGCATAACGACAGAGACTGTAAAAAGAAATCAATTAATTATTAAGTTTTAATTAAAACGTTTTTATTTTGATCTTGGCTTCAATCGAAAACTTTAGATTATATTATATTTTATAAAATTGCAAATATTAGTCTTTAAATAAATTAATTTTACTAGAATACGAAATATGAAGATTCTGGGTCTTTCAACAGAATGTTTCAATCATAAACTTGTAAGTTATCATTGAATTCTATAAAATTCATCAAGAACAAAATTAATATGGAATGGAGTTTTCACTTACGGCCCGACAGACAATAGCTTTTGCTTTGATTCGCTTATCACAGGATATATGCCATGAGTTGAGACTACACTCGAAGTTGTTTTATGACCGAAGAGTCCGCAGAAAAATGAGGGCTCTCTGATTGAGCCCCCGATGTCTGATCCTATCTAAGTTTTGATTCAAAAAATAAATATCAAATTTATCATGATCACAGGTAATACCCCTAATAATGAACCGGCAGATGATATGAGAGCCCCCTCTCCTCCAGAACTGCCTCCCGGTATACGACTCTTGTCGTATGGATTGTTTGTTCTGCCGTAAAGTATATTAGTCGAGTGCCACCACATGATGAGCTCCGGAACATTAGTCAGTGCTATGAATATGGCCCCGGCACTTTTCATTAATGCTATTACATGGCTGTCATCCTCAGCAGTGATGCCTTTTCTTGAGAACAGGCCTGAAGTCCAATACATGTTTTTAACAGCAAAAGAGTCCTTTGCTGTGAAGGGAATGCCTAACAATTGTTGCGAATGTATGGACTGTCCGTTGAGAGGTTTGTTGTTTTTCAGCTCATACTCGACTCGTCTGTCCACTTGTTTGGCCTCCTCTATCGAGGCTTTAAAATTGTCCTGGATTATTGCATTTATATGGGGCTCAACATCAAGGCATCTATTGATATATGCCTGGACAACATCAACACATTTTATCTGGAAAGAATTATGTTAACAAGATTAAATTGATTATTAATTATTTGATTTGAAATAACCTTGCCACTTTTAATATCACTACACAGTTGATGAGCCGGTGCTAAGAGAATGCGGTCAGTAATTGGCGGCAAATAATTCTGTTGCGACGGAAATCGTAAACCAATTAAAACTGTAATTAAATCAATAAGTTTACGGAAAATTAACCAAAAAATATATTTCAATTGATCTAGCATCATCTCGACATTGAATTTTTGTTTACATTTGAGACAATAGCAACCTTATCAATTTAGGCTGTGCTAAATAGCAATGACATTCAATTGACTTTTCTTTTAATTGTTAGATAAGAGTTGAGAAATATTACGAAAATATCATAAATCTAATGAAGAACTTCTGATGACCAAGCTCACTTTAAAACGATATTCAATTGCATTATCAGTATATTAAATAACAAATCAATATTCTGCAAGATATTTATATTTAAAATTCTTATTTTTAAATTACCAATAATTGTAAAATAATTCTACCTTGATAATACAATGTAAAGTCAAAAAGTTAATGGAAAATACATATTTCATATATTATAATAATTTGCTTGATAATAATCAAATGATTGAGGGACAGCCAAACTATTCAAACGAGTTTTGACATTCTTCAAATCTTCTTATAAAAATTGTGCTAGTTTCCTGTATCAATGCAGTACTAAATCCCTTGAGGAAAACTTGTTGAAGTTTAATTGCTTCAACATTCTTTGAATATTTGATCAAGGCAAATATTTCAAAATAAAAACAAATAAAATTTAATTTGAATAGAAATAAATGATCGCCTTGTTAATTTTGGTTGATCGATCGAGAATTTTTTTATCAAGTTGGTTCAATTTCCTTAAAGTTGATGAGCAAATAAATGTGAAATTAATCATGATCAAGGTTAAAATAAATCCCTTAAAATAGACAGTTATATATACATTGTATTGAAAGAAAATAAATGTGAAATAAAGAACAAAAAGAGTTGTCTTCTATTTGCGAAACTCATTGTTTAACTAGATGATTCATGAATCTAACAAGATGAATTATTTATAATTAATTACAATTAGATGAGTAAGATAATTGACCAGGAAATTAGATAAAACAGATATAAAGCTCAACACAATTCCAATGATAACAAAATCTTTGATCACAAATATTGTTGCTTGCTCTAATATTGTGCTCGACTGCAAAAATGTAAGTTGATCAGATTAATCTTGATGAAATTCAAAATTCAATCATCAGGGTTGAACAGAAAATTATCGAGGAAATTTTCGATCAAGTCCAAGAACCTGACACAAAGGAGGGACCGGAATATAAACTAGAAATTGTGTGGAGGAATGTCTTCCTTATGATACTCCTCCACATCGGAGGCATATATGGAGTGGTTCTGGCGGTCAATGAATGTCAGTTCAAAACCGTTTACTACACGACTCTTATCGCAATTTTGTCATCGTTTGGGATTCAGGTATTTTATAGCAAGGTTACCTTGCCAAGGTAATTATCGATCATTTAATTTATTTTTGAAATTCTAGTGCGGAGCTCACAGACTGTGGTGTCACCGATCATATAAAGCGAAACTCCCGCTGCAGTTGATTCTGGCCTTCTTTCAGACAATGGCTCTTCAGAACGATATATACGAATGGAGTCGCGATCATAGAGTCCATCACAAGTACTCGGAAACAGACGCCGACCCCCACAACGCCAAAAGGGGTTTCTTCTTCTCACACGTGGGTTGGCTTCTGGTCAAAAAGCACCCTGATGTCAAAGAGAAGGGAAAACTATCGACATGAGTGACTTGAAAAGAGACCCATTGCTGCAGTTTCTGCGCAAGTTTTACATTCCCTTGGTGCTTCTAATTTGGGGTTTCATTCCTGCTGCAATACCTTGCTTCTATTGGAATGAGTCATGGACATGCTCAATTTTTATCTGCATATTTTTCCGATACATGTTGACACTGAATCTGACCTGGCTCGTCAACAGTGCCGCTCATATGTGGGGAATGAAAGTAAGCTGTTATCACCTTGCTCAATTATTAACAAGGAAATTTTTATCCAGCCATATGACAAGCAAATAAACCCTGTTGAATGTTTTGTAAGACATCTTTTGATGGGCGAAGGCTTTCATAATTTCCACCATACTTTCGCATGGTGAGTTTTAAACTGAAATACTAGGTTATTATTTTTCAAAATGATTAGGGATTATTCAGCAAGTGAATTTGGCTCATTGCAAGTATTTAACCCTGCTACTGCAGTCATTGACATGTTTGCAAAGATTGGTTGGGCCTATGATTTGAAAAAGGTTTCCCAGACCACAGTCAAGAACAAACAACTTAAGCATGGTGATATCAAATTCACCAAGAGCTCTGTCATAAAAGAAATGTTTTTCGGGATTTTGACTTTGCTATCTCCCTCACTGATCCTGGTAACTCTAAAGCTTATTTATGGTAAAAATTCTATTCAGAGCTAAATTGTTACAAGGATAAATTAGATATGAACACATAGTTGCATGATCATAAAAATACTCAAAAATAGTTGCTATGAATGAATTGAAATGAAATAATTGTTTGAAAAATATTAAACAATTAGTGATTCGTTTAATAAATTGTTCACTTAATACAATTTTAATATTAGTTCTTGGTCAGATAAAAATGTCACTGTCCAATACGGGAATTGAATTAAGTATTACTAACTCCACTAATATGCTTACCTAAATTGTTCTTGGTTAAATTGATTCAATTTATCAGAAAATTTTAATGTTTTTAATTAAATTGATTTAAATAAATCCAAACTACAAAACAAACAAAAGCTGTAATTTTATTCGCAATAAAAATCTGAATTAAGCCATCGCTTCGTATATTTAAAAATAAGTGGTCCGACAGTCATAGAGGGCTTTCCTATAGGGAAAGTTGAAAGCCGTTAAAGTAAACTAACGCCCAAAAAATATAGTCTCTCTATGGCTAACTACGACCACCCTTTTGTTTGATTAATTGAATATATTTTAATATGATTTTCATTATAATTCAGTCTAAAGTTTTATTTTTAAATTTTGGAATAAAATTGATGTTTAAAACACCATATTTTGGAGATTATAACTTATCTTGCTCGTATCTAGTTAGTTCAATTTCCTTTAATTTAATTATTTTGTTAATTTCGAATTGATTTTCATCCCAGAAATGCTATTTCTCTGTCGGATTTTCCTCTAAAACTCTAAATGCATAAATTATTTACAGATTTAACTAGATCAAATTAGAGAATTTAATATAGAGTAGCAATAATTAAAAGTTGTAATTTAATTCTAGACCAAAGTTAATGTTATGGATCTTATTATAAATTATTTAATTAGTGGTCCGAAAGCCATAGAGATTACAGTCAATTGTACCAAGGGGTTCTTAATCAAAATAGAGCTCTTAAAAAAGGTTCTCTATGGCCAAATATGACCACTTTTCCTAGATTAATTAAATTAAAACTAATTTGAATAGCTTGCTCATTTTTGTTTAATAAATAAAAAGATTAAAACTGTAATTTTGTTTGTGAGTCAAATCCAAATTAGAGTTCGGTTCTCGACTTTCTCATCAATAGTGGTCCGCAAGTCATAGAGAAAGAGAGCGCTCATAGAGTACTGGAGTACTAGTTTAGTCTAGTTTATGGGTATTGCGCTATACCCTCATAAAAAAAGGGACTCTATGGCTGATTATGACCACTTTTTGCAAGATCATTGATTCATGATTCATTACAATCAAAATTATTTTAAAACTTAACTTCATTTTAATAACAAAAATATACTCTATTTTACAAATACTTTCTTTTGAAAGGAATGAACAAAATTATTGATAATAAGCAAATTGTGAGTAAAGTGATCTCGATCATTATAAATATTGACGGATAATCTTCAATAAAGTATCCGAAAATGAGGGGCGGAATGAAATTGATGACTCCGGTGGAGCACCATAAAAAGGTTGACACTCTATCTGTGATCTTGATGTATTTGCCAAAGAAAGCCATTAGCCCCGGGAACAGAGCAGATATAGCCAGGCCAATTATTGAGTTCACAATCCAGAGCCCAGTTTCGCTATTCTGTGCAAAGGTTAGGGCTGCTAATGATCCGAAGGATAGCACAAAGTGATAGCATATGATGTACTCTGTCTTCAGGACCATTGCTATGAAGAAGTTGAGGGCCTGACCGATGGTATACCCGGCAGTCATCGCAGCGATCATTGAGGCCGCTGTGGATGCGCTCAACCGTATGGCGTTGTACTGCAAATAGGTTGCACCCAGATTGAAGTAAACTATCTCAAATGTGTTCATTGTGGCCAAACAGATTGTCATCAGGGTAATTGTGATCATTTTGATCGACGGTTTTGTCGTCTTTTTATCCTCAATATAATTATTATAATTATTCTTCTCTTCATTTGAGTCGAGTTTTTCTTCAGGTTTTTCATAACTATTGATCGCAAACATCGCTAACAATAGTATTGGAACTGAAAATAAGATCAAACATTTAACTATAGATTATATCTATGTTTTTGTCAAATAATTTTTGCTTTTCCCTCAATTAAATAATCTTCTTTCCTTTTATTATGATCAATTATCAGGGACCTCAGATTTTGACAGAATCTTTCTTTGCTACACCTGAACCTCCCTATTTTCACGCGGTCGGGACCAAGAAAAATGCTTGGTGAAAGATAGAACTTGAAATTATGG